>OMLP01022444.1:0-22277 GCA_900302685.1 Spondyliosoma cantharus | reverse complement strand
GAGTATTTCGTCCTATCGAGTACATCCAGCCCTTCGCAGCCTTGTCTAAAGAACCTCGGAGCATTTTGCCAAGTTTGTATTTTTATGTTTTTGTAATTCCTCTGCAGAAGAGTGACCTTATTTTTGATAACGTTTTTGGTTAGATTTAAGAAGTAGTTGTGATTCCTTTTCTTGTTTCATCCCTTTTGGAGCGCCTTTTGTTTCTTTATAGTCCTGATTAGTGTAGCGTAGATTTTTACTATTGTCTGCTTTGTTTTTTCCCTCTGTGAGAGTGTTTTAGTTGAGTTTCATATAGTGTATTTAGAGTTCAGATCAGAGTAGTGTTTTTCCTCTTGTTTAGAGTGATTTTTATTTCATCCCTTTCTGTTTGGGTTTATGTCACCGCTCACTTTGGTGACGTCAAGATTTTCGTAGCCTGTTTGTTTGTCACCCTGTCTAACGAGATACAGAAACATCAAAATAAAAACCTGTCATTACCGTTCTCTGTCTGCATCTGAGTCCTCTTTAAAACCTAGGTCTGACAATTTTGGATCTGAATCCACTCTCAACAACCTTGTTTACAGCTGTAACTGGCAGTTTTTTGCACCCAAAAAGCTCTGACAAACCCATCACACACTACCTGCTCAGCACCAAAGGGCAGGTTGACAAAGTTCGAGACAAGCCGGTGAACATAAAGGTGGAGGAGACCAAAAACAGAGCTATAAAGAGCATCCCAATCAACAGAATAAATGTTGCAATAAAATTCTGCAAACTATGGATATGTATAACTTTTTATTTCTTTATGTTGCAACTTTGTTTCTTTGTGTTCTGTTTTCATTTGTATCTTCTGGCAACACTGTGGTGATGGTCTATTTAGGTCAAGGCACAAAAACCAGTTGGTTAGAGTTAGGAAAAGATTTTGTTTTGCCTGTTTTTGTCATCACAAACAGCTGCAATCCCCTCCCTCCTCTCTACGTCACCACACTTGCACGATTCCTTTCTTTTTTGGTACCGAATTGGTACCTTACTCTGTTCCGCCATTGCCGGTGTAGATACCAGAACAGGAGGATCCTGCTCTCTGCCTGTTCCCTGAGCAGACAGGACCACCTCTTTATCAAGTTCTCTGTCCCGATTGGATAAGGTGGGCAGGGATACCAGAAAATGTAGTTTCTCTTTTACTGCATGAGCAGGCGGAGGAGTGGAATTTAGAGCTATTTTACACAGGTGTCCAAAAGACTTCAAATCAGTGCTACTGTATTTTTGCGCCATGTTCACTGGGTGTGTTACTAGGCAAGGGTTTGTATTTGTCAAATATATAACTGGCACATTTTGTGTTTTCAGATTTTTTGACTGCCCCCTGCAAGTGGCCACATTACAATAGAAAATAAAATGATTGCAGCTTGAAACAAACAAAGCTTCTGACTAACCCAATAACAAGTGATGATTTCACATTCTGTCTATCCGACTTGATGGCTCTGGTCTAAATCTCTAGAACAATCAATCATCATGGTTGACCCTGCTCCCTCAAGGATGCTTGACAAGCAAGTGTCATCTTGGAATTAATAAACGTCAGAGCCCTTTGGCAAAGTTTCACACATGGGGGCATGTTTTGACACATTTATTTTAATGACTATTCATCTGGTCAGGGTGTTCCATATCGGTCTGCCTTACAGTTTTATATCATAAAGTATTTTTTTTATCTATTTAGGACTAGTGGAAATACAAGTGTAAACACAAGTTGTCACGCTGTATTCTTAGAAATAAAACACTTGGCTGCTTATGATCAGAAAATGATCAGTTTAGTGTTGTGGTGGTTTCATATGTGGCTTCATCTACTGTTGGTTCCCAGAGTCTCATTATTATGTAGCCTAAAGCATATTTGATACTCCACGGACCACTCTCCATCCAGCCAACTGGGCACTCAACTGTTTCAGACAGCTGCTCCACATTTAAGCGAGGAGAATTAACAAGAAACTACACCATGTCCTATAAAGATGTCAGTAATGTCTCAACGCTGCCTATTCTCCACATATTTTGTGACAAGATGAACTTTTCACTGCCTCCCTCTTTTAATTTTACTTATCTGGCTGTGCTGCACATTCTGGAGAGAGTCCGTAGTAAACGCCAATCTTGGGGCCAAAAGATCAGTTTCTTGCAATATTTAATGACTCAGGAGAGCTTTTCCAACCGTCCACCATGTATGAAATGTGGTAGGTGCTGTCTGAAAGAACAAATCAGTTATGACTCATGAGTGTTATAGGTTTTGTCCCACATGGGCAGTGCAGGGAAAGCAAAGGGGAAAGGAAAGGCTCAAAATAAATCACTGCTGCGGGGCTACATATATCAAACTCTATAGTTCATTCAAAATGTGTTTTGTCCACTCTATCTATGTTGTGCATTTGGACTTTGACAGTGAGGTACAGTTTGAGGAATGCAATACATTACTCTCTGCTCAAACAAGTGGCAGTTGTTGAATTAGGCCATAATGGAATTTCTTATGTGAAGAACTTAGGGCAAAAGCAAAGGCATTACGGTTTTGCACTTCGCAGAAAGTCAGATCAACCTTTTTTGAAAGCTGAATGTTGGTGTAGTTTTCGAAATTTGAGGTTTTGGGACACTTCTATTTTTTGACTAGGGTTGGGTACCTAAAACCATATTTTTTAGGGGTACCAACCAAATTGCGTCAGTAGAACCAATACTAATTCACAACAAATCAAGCAGAGCAAAATTCTGGTGGCTCATAGTGTATCTATACACACTATAGTATAGAAAGGCAGAGAAAGAGTGAGGCGTCACCCCTGCAGTAAGTCATGGATATTCAGGGCAGCCCTCACTGCAATATTTGTACTGTGAAATACAAAGCTGGCCAAGGCAACACATCTAACCTGAAGAAACATTTGGTCATAGACAAAATCCAAAAGTTGAAACACATGCACTGTATGACAGCCTGAACGACAAGTTCCCAGCAGCGCCCCTTGCTGATGTTAGCGCGAATGCAGCCAGCCCTGGGCACATTTATGGAGCGTTAGACCCTTTTATTAACTTCGAGTTTGAGACGTTAAGTGAGGCATCGACAACTTTAACGACATCTTCCGGTAATTAATTAGCTAGTTGTAGAGACTGTTGGAAACATCTTCGCACTTCCGTTAGCCAAAAAGAAGTTACTGGCTGTGTCCAAAATTCCTTACCAGCAAGATGTTCAGTAAGCTAAGATAGTATGTGAGATCTCTTCCTTTTACCACGTCTGAAACCTAAGCATGAAACCAACTGTACATTACACTGTAAAATCTGACATTTACTGATTACTTCAGAAGTACCAAGAAAAATAAACTTAGAATTTTAAGTCACAACCTTTTATCTCTAACAACTTAAATTTAATAGGCTAATATAATACGATACTAACACTAAAATTTACAGTGTATTGGACTGTACTGGAAAAATGCTATAGTATACAAGCTCTGCAATAGTGATGACAACAAAAATATAACAATAATGGTGACACCTTCTACTGTTACACTATATGTTACTTTAAGCAGTTCAATATATTTTTTACATATAGTCCAATAACATGCTGGTATTCCATCAGTTTCTACTTTTTAGCACAGGTGAATGATGTGCTCACATTAAAAACAGTTTGTCCAACCACATTGAGGTCTTTGAACAGCTTCCTCTTTAGCTTCCTTCATACGTAAATAAGGTACAGTTTGGTACTGGTACTGAATCCCAGTTCCCAGTTTCTGTACTGCAAGCGTCAATGGCATCCGACCCTACATAAGACTGTTAACAGGTGTAACAGCTTTCATAGTTTTAGTCAAGTTTAAAATTCATCACAAACGATGTCAAAGGTCTGTCAAACCACCATCTTGAGCCAGGTAAATTCTTTCATTCATTCTCTTTAATAGAAATGTCAGTAAAACATAATTAATTCCTCCTCTGTTCATGACATTGTATAGTGGTTTTAATTTTTCTTTTTAAATGATTGTGGCCCCGCTGGAGTCTTATCATCTTTATTTTATAGGCATCAGTGCAGGAAAGGGAATCACAGCTGGAACCTTGTGATCAGGGGCAGCCGCTGATAAGAAGTTGTGGAAGAGTTTCGATGCCCTCTGTTTCACTTCTGTGGAGAAAATGTTGATATAAATCGCTGTATATGTTTGTTTGAAGTCTGGGAAAAGTTGTCCGCCTAAAAAAAGCTGATTTGCTGTCTTAAACTGGAGGATGTCAAAGAAAATCTGAATGAATAATGCATGCGGTTTGTGAGTTTACTGTGTAAAAATAAATAAGATGGTTTTAATTTCAGAAACTAGAGATGGGGAGGCTGTTCATCAATTTTCATAATTATTTTATTGATTTAAATACAGTGTTTGTATATATCAAAACATGGATCCTTTGAACATGAGATCAATTATCCTAACATTCTTCCTCATGGATCTTTCTTAGTAAATCCAGGCAGCGGGGATTCATTTAATACACCTCCTCAGCATTCGTATTTTGGTGTGCCTCGTGATCGATTGGCACACTTCCCTGCAGGATGCCATCCATTATCATAATGGCCAAGCAAATCACTATTATAGAAAAATGACCATGTACTTACCCACTTCAGCAAACAATAGCTTTCAATATGCTGCATTACTCATGTTGAATTAATCCAATAAGCTGAGGTTGGTATTGTGTGTAGAGCCTGAACAAAAACCCTGTGACAACATGCAGTAAGACAGCGAAGAAAAGAAATAAAGGTTGTTTTTTTTTTGGTTCAAGTTCGTCATTCATTCAGAACAGTCCACATAAGGCAGCATATGTTTTAGTGGTTCCCACCATGTCGTTAGCATACTATTAAGACAACAGTTTTAATGCTGCAGATAGTCTCCATAACCACTAAACCACACACATAAACAAAGCCATTTTTCTTGGGTTTATGCATCACTTTTAAAGATCCTGACAACACTGTGAAGTATTGTATATTTAAAACCTTCCAGGGACACACATGGCCTAAGATAAAATGGTCGATTTTTTTTTATGCGTCACTTCATTCGCCCCTTATTAAAGCAAATTGCATGCATTGATTTCATTCTGGCTTTGAAAAAACACAACTGGTTATGAAAACTCTGAAGAAAATGTTGAAGGTATCCATTACTCAAAAAAAAAAGACGCCTGACTCCGACGTTGTGATAGTCCAGTGCCTGATCTCTTTCATCTTGTTCGTAATTCCTGAGGTTATTATGAGCCGAATATTAGAGGCTGCCACTCTTCTCCCCCCTCTGCACAGTGGACTAACACTAAATGGAGTCACTGTAATTATAGCTTTCATGCATGGGAAGGTTCATTTTCTGAGGTATCTTGAAGGGCTCAGAGAAAAAAGAAAAAAGAAAAAAAAAAAAGGTTGTGAATGACATGAGAAGGATGGAAAATATCTTACTGTTTCAGGCCAAAACACCTCTGTCACAGAACCAGAGTATAAGTATTGGTATTAATGTTATTATGACAGCTATTAACAGTAGAGGGAGCTTGAGTTATGCAAATTAGAATGGTGAATGTGACAAGATGAACTTTTCCCTCCCCCTCTTTTAATGCTGCTTGTCATGGTACATTGGTTGTTGACTCATTTCCAACGCACTAGAATGTCCATTGTAACCTCTGGAGAAGAAGCTTCCTGGCTCTCTGTCGCAGCCAGACCTGCAAACAGAAATGTGTCCCAACTCCGACTCTCTCATACCATAGCAATAAACAATTTATCTCCACAGATAAAGAATAACCAAAGATGGACAGGCAACTCCCACAGCACCCAGAATGAATTTATGGAGGCTCGAGGCTCCTTTTTTGGTTTCAAACCAAAGGCTAGGCAATAGTCTAAATCTTGTATAGGTGTAAAACTCAAGCAAACCGTTCAGGAGTTCGCAGCCACTTGCCCTATTTAGTTTCAATAGAGCAGCCCCAGACAGTGCATCTTGATAACATCACAGACTGCAATCTTGGCTCTGTGGCAGGTGAGATAAGATTTTAAGATAAGATATCATGAAACCATATTGATCGTTCCTGGGTAAATTAATCATAAAAAAAAAGGTATAGGAAAGGAATGCTTGATATAGAATTCGGAGGAAAATAATAGGATGCCTTTTATAAAGGTTGAAAACGGAAAAATAAAATCTGCAAAAAAACATCACATAGCAATAGGGATATATTTTCTTGAAAAAAATAGCAATAGGGATATCTTACAACAACACAGCTGTAACTTGAGTGCTTCACCTCCATACTAGTCGCAAATTAGAATATCCCCACGGTAAAATCTTGAAGTGAGGCAATTTCAAGCGCCGGCTACCTAAAATACTGTCACAAGGTTGATTTAGCGTATTCTGTGGCTATTCTATGGAATTGTATGTTCTGTTATGTTCATGATACATCATGTGTCATCTGCAACGATCCAGGGGCAGCGTGTCAACATGTCACCTCAGAGTAATGTATGTCATTTCCATGGTTACAGCTGTGCCGTCTGTTAAGTTTTATGTAGGCTAAGTCAAAAGGCTTAGAGTAGCACAATGAAGAGGGCTACTGCTCTAAAACAAACTCTGTAAGCCCCCCCTCCTGTGTGTGTGTGTGTGTGTGTGTGTGTGAGCTGTCATATGCTTGTGTCCTGGCTTAATGAAATATCACTGTAATATTCCAAAGATTTCCCAAAAGGGACTTGTAACGTCATTTCAAAGCAACATTACGCCAGAATTGGTGTCATTTTTCACCCTCCCCTTCTGTGTTTGAGCAATTCACTTATTGACCAATATGATAAACTGTACATGTATATTCTGATTCTGATATGATCAAAAACTAGAGAGTCGACAACTTTGCTAACACAGCGTGCAAGCCAGCTAATATTGCTTAACATTAGCTCAGGGTCTCTTAAAGGTCCAGTGTGTAAGATTCAGGGAGGATTTAGGTGAAACTATTGGCACAAATGAGACCTTTAAAGAGGCTCTATGTAAAAGTTTGTGGTAATTTACATGTATGAATCACTTTTTTATTGCCCACATGTGAGTGGTTTGTAACGTGACGCGAAAAATGTGACTTTCCCTGTCACTCTCAGTTGCCTATTCACTTATGTGGACGATTTGTTTAAGCTGTTAAATGGTGCTGGACTGTGGATTTCTTTATGAAGGAACTCTGGTTGGATTTTCCAAGTATGTGACTTGATCCACATTCTCGAGTGCCTCGTCTCAGTGCCTCTCTCCGCTTGGCTAACATAGAGCTAACAGTAGCTCATGTTAGTTTAGAAACGGAGTCTGTTAACACAACAAATGAACAGCTTCGCAACGCAGAAATTCCACAGAGCCTCACTAAACAGTCTCAGCAGCAACTAAAGCCAGTCTCAGATGTAGGCTAATTCTCCCCTTTCCCCTTTTAAGCTTCCTATATTGTCTGATGCACACTGTACAAAATAAGCTAACATCCAGAAAGCGAATGTAAAATGCTCAATACAATATTTGGAGCGTCACGACCAGCTAGTTCCAGACTGTCTTGGCACTTACTGCCACTCTGAGAACCATGTCGGGACCGAGGATCCTATATTAAAATCTGGACCCAGTGTTGGAGTCGGAGACCTGTTCATTCCTTTAAAAGCCTGGCTAGTAAAATAACGGAATCTTGCAGCTCTTCTTTCCTAATTTTACTGGGCCTACTGGCAGTTAGCAGTAGCTGCAGTTAGCAGTAGCTGGCGGTTACTCTGGTGATATGCTGTCCCTAATTTGTTTGGGACCTTATTTCCGGAAAACGTTGTAAGGAAGTGAATGAAGAGAGACACATTATTCTTCCATCCATTTGAATGGTGGCATGAATCACACAAATGTTTGTCGATTTAAATGATAATTTTACAAGTCAATAAAGTTGCAGTTTGTGATAAAACTGATGAAATATAAGTGAATATGCAGCATTATAAAGACTACACAGGCAACATTTGCGTTAGTGATGTCTTCTCATTGAACAACACCAAAACCCGTAACTTAAGTATTGTAGAGCTGGTCCTGTGTATTAGCTGGTTCACATAACTGCAGTTGTCAGTATGATCAGATTTATTGTGATTTTCCGTTCCGTTTTCTATACCGCTTTTTCCCCTCACGGGGTCACGGTGATGTTACCCCCTTTTTTAGGGGGATTGCTGGAGCCTATCCCAGTTACTCGATGGGCGAAGGCCAGGGTACACCCCTGAATGAGTCGGCAGCTGTGATTTTCATCTCTTTTAAGTACCTTTTCTGTGCCGAGTTGGCGACCAAGTTGGTGTTGGTAACATGTGTTGACAGAGATGACGTACAAAGTTTTTCTGAAACAAGGTCCCGTGGGGTCCCATGGGGTCAATTGGACGGGGCATGATTTTGGCTCGCTACACGATCAAAATCAATTTTTTTTTTCAGCTGTTACTTTAAAGGTCCTATTTGTAAAAAAAGAACAAACTCACTGATGTTTTGGGAAACCCAGTGTCATTATTTAATGAGTAGGGAATGAGACTCAAAAATCAACTTTTCTTATAAACAGGTCCTTTAAGGTTAAACAGTTACATAATGTTGCTTTAATTGAATTTTGTGGATGTTTTAATTTTTTTTATTGTATGTCAAATTACATGTATAATCATCATCCATCACAAATGATTAAATATAATGACGCCACATATGGTTGTTATAGTATCACTCTAAAATCTTTCCCGGAGTTTTCCTGGGGGAAACACCTGCGTCACCATCAGTATGCTCCATTTCCAAACGTTCAGACTATTCCTTGTGGGCAATAAAAGGGGGTGGGGGGTTCTCCAGTCGATATCCTTAATTGATCCCGGGCTGTACCAATATCTTATCAATACCTACCGGTTTCACTGCTCCATCACGAGCCACTGGGAACGGGTTGCCCGGGAAACGGCCGCATGGCAACAGGATCAGAGCCTGGGGGTTGTCTGCTTCTAGGTCTGCTCCCATTTTACATCGCATTTCCTCACTAGATGGTGTGCAAGCCACTGGAGAGTACACGTCCCCGCACTCTACATCCAGCAAAACAAACCTGGGAAACTATACGACGGACCATTTCTGAACGGGGCTCCGAGGAGGAAAAGTGTGGAGATAAAGCGTCGTTCGCGTCAAAGGCTTATCTGTGTTTTTTTTGTAAGCCACGCTGCTTGTGTTTTTTTGGGGGGGCCAACAAGAAGACTTGGGTAAAAAGCGGCAACAACACACAGCTGTGATGGACATAATGATCGCGGTGCAGGATGCTTGTGTCTCTGGTCAGTGGCTTACTGCGATAATTCTCAGCCTGTGCTGCTTCCTGCCGTCCTGTTTGCCCGCCGGACAAACTGTGGACTATTCCTCGGTGGAGAGTGTGGTCAGCAGACAGGGCGACACGGCGATACTGAGGTAAAAAGAACAACACAACACAACAAGCTAACACAACTTCACTTTCTCCCTCACTCTCTGTCCGAGTTCTCCTCTCCTCGCCGCACACACACTCTCTCTACGCCACTTGCATCGTTTTAAAATATGTTTGTGAACTACTTTTAACGGGGTTATCACGCAGCGCCTGCGATAAATACACAATAGGCCATTTTCCCTCCATCCCGTCCTTGTTTTTCGCCTGACAGGAGGGGGGCGGCCGGAGCCGCTACGCAGGGGGGCTGCCTCTCTTGCGACAAGTGTACAAGCGACAAGCAAAGTTTCCGAGATACTTTTCCCCCCTTCGTGGACACCGAGATGATGTCTCGGTTTCTGTGCCGTACTTGACTGCATACCTGCTACTCGGTTGGGACGATATCGCCCCGAGTTTTTAACCAAATCAGCCCGTCGTCGTCTGTCGCTTATGTGACATGATCGCACGGTGCTTTCAAGTAATAAAGGGGGCGTCAGGAGAGGAGGCAAACAGCGATGTGGACGTGTTATTATCAGTGCTGCTTTTGCCAGTTTAGGGCAGATGTAGCCGTACAGTGTGATGTCGCAGTTTCAAAAAAAATAAAATGAGGTTGAAGTGTGTAGTTGTGGTCGCTGTTATTCAGAATCGAATTGATGAGCAGTGACGCGCCATCTTCCTCCATCCTCCCTCCGTCACGTACGCTACGGTGCCCAGGTAGCTGCCCATTAAGTGACTGAATGAACTGGCATGGGTGTGGTTTGAAGTTCTTTAATTTCAGCATACACTCATAAAAAATAAATTAAAAAAAGTCGAATAATAGTGCTTCAAGGAGATCGTTTTAACGCACAAGTTTCAATATCCAGCTCAGCTCTTGCACTTTTCCCCCTGGCTGTAATTAAAAATCTCTGTGTAGACTGTTTCGTTTCTTCACGCAAACTCTTTGGTTTGCACAAAAGACAGAAAAAGGGAAGAGATGCCGGATCTTTTTTGGAGGGCTGCGATAACATCTTGTTCTACCAATATCAAATATCCGCTTTGTTGGCTCTGAGGAAAAAGGGGGCTGAGGGGGCAGACCTGCTCCATTTCAATATGAATCCTCTGGATGTTGACTCTGAGAGATGCTAAGTGTGGACCTGCATACAGAGCAGCTGACAGTCTAAAGTTCCCACTCAGGTTGGCTTTTTAGTCTTCGTTGTCTCATCCTCGATTGCTGGAGAGCTGAGCTGTTTCTCATATGGAGATGAGTGTCTTTCTATGGAGGATGGGAATTACCTTGGCAACAGCTATGGGGCCACTTACTATTTTTACTAAGTTCCCTCCATGCCCAAGGGCCGTCCCGTCAAAGAGACTTAGACCCTCGACTGTCTCTTCGGAGAGGGTGTCTAATTCCCTGGTGTCAATCTGGGTTGGCTGTGATCAGTGGCAGCAGCTTTGCCTGAATCCTGATTGTTTATTGGACCAGAGATTATCCCCATGCTATGAATCAGCTCAATAAACAAGTAGCCTGCCACCCCCAGAATAAGGCGACATTCTCCACAAGCGGGTCATCGCCTCAGTAAATGCCATCTAGAAATCTAGGAAATGGATAGGGAAAACATTTCTCAAGATGCTTTCACTGCCATGTTCTTATGGCTAATTATTGGGCTATTCAACAATCGCTGAAACCATTCATCAGGCTTTTTTTTCTTTTTTTTCACTCATGTAAATGCTGCCACTGTGAAGTTATCTCTTTGCTGTGCTCGCACCTGTTGACCTAATAGAGATTGTGAACCTCTTGAACCACTCTACTCGCCTCTCTGGATTGCGTCTCATTGCAAAATTGTATTTGTCACCCAGAAGCGATGATGACGGCCTGCTCTGTCATTTGCGGTGGCTCTGTCTTTTTTCCTCTTTTCTTTTCTTCTCACACGTCTTGAGAGCAAGGCATCAAAGCATGAACTATTTCTTTTAAGATCTTGGCGCCGAAAACAGTGCCTGTTTGTTGAGTCTCTCTATCTTGAAGACCCCAAGACTATTAGAGGGCAATTTTCCCGTGCCCCAAAGCTGATTGCTGGACTAAAAAATGTGAGCATTCTCAAATACTGACAAACCCAGAAGCACACAATTAGTCACTGCCTCTGGATTATGGAGTAGCTCCCGAGAGGTGGGTCTGCTATCACGTGTTCATTTCCCCCACCTCTTCAATTCTTAGCGCTGCATTAACGCTGCCCTGATTCACGTTGGACAGTGGGCCCACATCAATTAAATGATTTGAGCCTCTTGAAGATGAGGAATGGTCCACATGTGTATCATCACCCTTTTAATCTTTTCTGATTACCCAAAAGCGCAGCCATTTTCAGCTTCTAACAAAGGCCCCTGTGTTTGAGGGGAGCTGCTGCCGCTACAGTGTCTTACATGAATGCATTCAAGTTATGCACATATGCTTTTTCACATACTGGCAGTCTATGATCTTCCATGGGGAACATATTGTTTAGAGAAACCACCCATCCCTTTCTTCCCCATCCTTTTTCAGGTTTCATGTCATTTGGATTCAGTTGAATAAACCTTGACTCTTCCTGGCAAATGACTCATCTGGCTATGAATTTGAGGGGGACAGCCAGATGAAAAGACAGTTCCCATGCTGTCAGGACACACACGGTATCAGTGGCAGCCTCTTCCACACGGATAAGCAGCTGTAATCAACAGCAAAATAGTGACTGTCTGTAAATTTAGTCCAAGCAGACTGAAATCTTAAGCGCAGGCTGCAACCATACAGTTACAATTTGCAGTACTATTCTCAGAGTATTTCTATCTCTCTGTTTAGCTGCTCCATGCTTTATCCAACAGCTGTATTTCAATTTTACCAGTAAAATATATATGATTTTGCAAGAGCGAGACAAAAGGTACAATGATCATGCTTTAAAAGCTAAATTGTACATTTTACAAAGGCACAAAAAAGGAGCCAAACAAATAAATCAGACTGAGGCTGTACACAACAAGAATAAGACAATGAACCTCGCTTATTTTTTTGTTATTTAGTTTGACAGCTGGCCCTCAGCCACGAAATAGGGCTTGCACCACAGGCCTTACTCTCTATAATGGTGCAAAATTGACCTGTCACCAGTTTGAAAGTCCGGTATTCCTATAAATCTAAAATCATGGCCTCGTGTCAACACACCCTTTGATGAAAATCTTTTCTGTGTGTACATGGCTGACACTGGAGCTGTGTTTTCTCGCCTCATCCATGCCAAAAAGACGATGTATCATTTTCCTCAACTGTGTCATTATTATGGCTCTGAAAGGTCTTGACATTTACTATAAGCACTCGTGCCAGAGACAACATCTAGTTTAAATTGCTAGATGTCCCCACACCAGTGGACATGCCAGTGAGATAGGACAGAGGAATATTAAGTGAGTGTTGAAACTCCACAGGACACAATTTAAAGGAGGAATTGTTGACTATGTGCTTAATGCAGACCCTTATCATGGCTGAGAAGCACTCTCCATTTTCTGCATTTCATCACTTTTTTAATTAGGCCACAGTCAGTTCTGTTAAAAAGCATAAGCATCATCTCAGCAGCTTGGTTGGAGACTTAGCAGATACAGCGGGACCCGAACGCATCAGTCAGTTGCCACATGTCTGCAGTTTCGTGCGCTCATTTGGGGGGAAAACCTGTTTTACCTCTTATGACACATCTGTGGGCACACCTGAGTCTGTCACTGTTAATTAAACGGCATAATCCTCTGGCCTGTTTGCTGCACCACACGTTTAATGCGATCAGTGTTGCTGTCAGCACAATGTTGCTCTCCTTATGCTCACCATGGTCTCCACATCTCAGGGATCAAGTGTTAGGAAAGTTATTTGACCTCATTTTTTGACAAGCAACTCGGTGCTATCATGATGCGAAACAATGGGCGTGGGGGAGGGGCTTTTGTTTGGGAGCAGACATTAGAAAGCAGCATATTGCGAGTCTTGGGGTCTGTCTCCTGTTCACCAAGAGATACTGGCTATACTAAAGTATTCATAGGATTCTTTACTCTGGCATCCATTTGTAACAGTTCTACTCAAGTACAACAAGGTTACATGCTTAATCAGTGTCTAAGAAGGCTTTCAATGCAGGTGTCTCCTTTAAGACCTCCAGTTAACCTCCTCACAGCATCCACTTGAAACTCAAAGCCTGTCATAATGTGCTTTAAACTGTCATTTAGCTAGTTGCTGAAAGCAGCATAATCTCTTTTAGATGCGATTTCATAAAGTTGTAATGCTATCTGTGAAAATAAGGGCGCTATCCAAAACAACCCTGTATCAAATAATAATGTCAAGGCTTTTTACAATAAACCATCACTCTCATCACCCAGTGATGAGAAATTATCTCAATGTACCTCTGACACCTTTTTATGTCAAGTTATATATTTTTTTCAATCAGTATGGAAAGACACTAATCAGATGCTCTTTACGGATTTAAAATTTAGCTTAGGTTAGCCATTTAGATGCATATATTGCATTTTCATCAAGCGCACCCATCACTTTTAAAAAAGTCCAATCCAACCTAGTTTTGTAAGGGAAACAAATAGATTAAGGATGCATGACATGCTGATATTTTCTCCACCTAATTGCGGAGAACCACAAGTCTTACCTGTTGTGGAATTAACAAACTATTATGGCTACTCTTATCGTGATGGCACGCTGCCAGAGTTACACGCCATGATTGATAGCCTCATGTTATAAGTCTGTAGTGGGGCTAACATACATTACAAGGTACATTTGGACACTATAAACCATTTCCAAATGGGTTATATTTATAGTCTTAATTTGTCAGGCAAGTCAATCCATTGTGCTGTCTAGAAATTAAGCGTTTCTATTTCTAATATATTTCAATTAGCACTAAAGTGATTGAGTGCCCTGGTGAATTAAAGCCCAAATGGAAATGCTTTCTCAAGGTAAATCTTTCGAGGGAAATAGATGCTATGTTAGGTTTTAAAGCATCTTTCTAATATTCTTGTAATCACTACAATTACAGGGGATATGGAAAATGATTTTGGGTGGAAAATGGAGCTTTTACCCATTGCCAGCTGTGAGCATTCACATAATTGCCATAATTCTACAAGACAAATCTCAGAGGAGGGTTTTTCTGTTGTGAGAAAGCTATAAGCCTCAAAATTAAACTTGACAGAGAGTGAATAGAGAGGCAATAACAGGTGTACTGTTGGACAGTTTTAAAGTGAAACTGAATTTTTTTAGAGGAATATGTCCACTGTATTGGAAGTTTTTTATAAAACTTTCTATGGGAGAGATTCTACAGTTTCAACTAAGCATGGGACTGTGATTTTTTCACTTGCTAGTTCCAAGTGTATTCATTATTTGAGTGTGAATACGTTTAATCAAGTGTTTGGAGATTTTACAGCCTGCTTAAAGTGATTTTTCAATCAGCTGCATCAGAAACAACAATGTTTCTGGTCATTTTCTTATAGTTATGTACAGTATAGTCTTTTTGTAGAAGATTAAGCTGTTCCAGAGTCAATTTCATTTTAACAGCTCTTTTGATGAACAGTGTACAGCCTTTTCTGCTCCAAATAGTATGCAGACACTTCCAGTCTTTCATCACAGAGAGCTGAAACGATTCCTCTGAGCCCCTTCAATTAAAATCCTTAATCAATCAGTTAGCATCTCCTTGTGTTTCATGATAATTAGTTGTGCTACTCTGACAACATTGCGTAATCTCATCTGAGCCTCCTCAGTTGAGCCTAGTTATGTATCAGCAAGTCTGTTTATGCCTCTCATGTCAGCAGGTTATAAACAAAACTCGCTGACACTAAGAGTTTGAAGCTTGAGTGATGGCGAAGCTTTGAAACAAAGAGTGCAGGCGGAGGGTTGGTACTCTTTGCTTGGTATGCTGAGCATCGAAAACACCTCAACCTTTAGTAAGCTTCTGGGAAACGAAAATTTTCCAGCTAAGAAATCTCTGCAGGAGGCATAATCATATATCCTTGATATCGTCCAGTTGTGGTTATTTGCCCCAAGGGTCGGGGGAGTTACATCACGGAACAGCAGTGAAATGCCAGCATGAAAGACTTGTAAAAGAAAAACATCACATCTTGTATAAAGGGATATTAAGTATGTGTGTCTGTGCTACGTGTGACAACATCAGCATCAATTCTCATTTAATGTCAATCAAAATCATATCCATCCATATCCATCTTGTTAAAGAAAACAGTTTTTGTGTCCATTTTTAAGTTTCAGTAGACAGAAATCCTTACTCTTCATTTTTTAAACGAGGCTTTAATTGTGAAACATTTGCTGGAACGTGTTGTGGACAGGTCAATGACTTGCAAGAATCCCATATGAACTTGAAATTTAACTTTTGCATCTTTTCGGAAATTGCATTAGGCCAAAGTCTTTTGTTTAAATTTTAATTAATTTAAATGAGTAACAAAAACACAATGTGTCACAGTTGTCCTGATGGACTGTGGTGCCACTCTCTCATTCATGGGCTTATATTATGTTCCACTTTAGTGCGGTGGAGTCACGTGTGACACGTAATGGTAAAAATTGGTATCACTGGTCTGGTCCGGCATTTGGCTTAATATCAAACCGGTTTGAAATGATTTTGTCAAACCCTATTTGTAATAAAGGATTTTAATTTTGCTTGTCATGTGTGCTGATCACGTGTGCTGATCAGCGAGCAGACATGCTTTCAGGTTGAACATGCTGTTCAACCTGAAACATCACTGAAGTGCACAGTAGGTAGCAGATTTTAGCCATTATTTTAGCATCTTAGTTCTGGTAGTTATCGAGTTAAAATTGCCTCGATGTTGGCATAGAAAAATACCAATTGTCAATCATCCCTTCAATTATCAATATATGATTCGATTGCCATTTGGCAGAAGCCTTTTAAGGTGAACCTCTTCTGCAACGACATGTTTAATTAACCGATATCTGTTGCGGAATGTTTTAAGCCTATTTCCAATGAGAGTCAGTTGTATAAGGGAGACTGAATCATCATCATGGGAGATACTCCCTTAGGATATAGTGGTTGATGTCATTATCTTCAATGCACGATTTGTATGTTTAAGCATGGTTTGAGGCTGGAGGGACTACAGGTAAACATTCCTTTGATCCCGTGGGAATTATAAATCATAAGTGGTAACACAGTTATCTTAGCGATGCCCTTCAGTGAACTAAAACAATCAAGAGGGATTTCAGCTCTTGTAGAACATATTTTCTTGTCTTTAAAATGTTCTATATGATATTTTGATCATTAATATGTAGCGGAATACTGGTTTCCTGAGCAGAAGATGAAGTCACACTCCCTCTGTGTGTGGTGTAATCCGAGCTGCTCTGTTCTTTGTTTTGGGTGGGGAAAGACCCCACAGCGAGCGTATTGGTATCCTGTGGCTGCACTTCCAGACACTTATCCTGTGTTTACTAGATGATCAGCTGACACTGGTACTGGAGACTCTGACATCATTGGAGATGTTGGGTTTACTCTCTTTTTCAGAGATCCTTGGATTTGTTTAAGCAGAGGGTTTACTCGTGGGCGAAGAACAGAACTGAACAGAACTGATAGATAGATAGATAGATAGATGCCGGATATCCTTTATTGATTTGTTTGGGAAGAGGGTTTACTTGGGGAAGATTTGAGAAACTTTGTAATAAACTGAATTTCTATCTTTTGTTGTTGTCTATTGTTGAATCTCTGAAGGATGGTATTTCTTGTTCATATATTATTTGAACTGAAGTTTGTTTTATGAGAATCTTGTTTCTGGTTAGGGGGGAGGTGATGCCCATGGGCCCATTTGTTTTATTCTGATGCTGTAGTGCCACACCTAATGGCAGTGAATGTTGCATTGAACCTTTATTGACATTCAACATTAGTCTAGAAACATGTGTTTTGTTCTGAGGAATCATGTTTCCAGAGTTTGGAGCAGTAAAGCTGGCTTGAGTGCTGTCCTCATATCACCTTCAAACTATTATACAGCTAGTTAAAGTCAGACTAGTTCATAAGATGCTTAACTTGGATTTTTAAAGGTTAGAACAATATACGCTCCTTTTCTGGATCCCATATTTCCTCTGATTAAAATACACTGTTACCTAGTGTTCTACATTTTTCACTACTTTCTGAGGAATGTTCATAATAACCTTGTCAGTGTTTTCAACCATCACTCAATGAAATTCTCCAAATGAAGAAAGACATATTGACTGTAATCTCTGTTTTAGCACTTCAGTTAGCTCACTCATATGTTCATGATGGCTGGTCTCTCACAATTGATTGGAAACTCCAGCAGCTAAAGGAGATACGTATTGTCATAATTCATTCGGCTCTATGTTGGCATGGCGAAAGAATTTTAATTGGAGTTGCTCTGAGCAGGTTTTGGGTTTTGTTTTTTTTCTCTCTCTCTTTCTGTCATCTGCATAATGAGTGTGTGGATTTCAGACTGCTGTAAATGTTTGTTGGAGCCAAGTAATTGGAGAGTCTGCATTGGTAATTATTAGTAAATGGAGAAAGAAGCAATGGAGCAAATCAATATCACTCAGAATAATGCTACCTTTTGTTTGCAGTGGGGTCAGGAGTTAAGGTAACAGAAGTACCATCCAGCACAGAGATTAATAAAAGTCTAATTTGTGAGACTGATGCATTAATATTACTTAATGTACAGGAAGTGTACGCCTTATATTCTATATAATGCTGCAGTACCTATGAAACGCTGAAGCATATTTTACTGAAAAGCTTTTCATTTAATTTTGTGGTTGACGAAAGGCAGCCATGACAAATGCTCCTACTGGATACTTGCTGCCTAATTGCAAATTCATGACAGTATATTAACTCTTTGCACAGATGGCACAACCGGTTTGTTACTGTAGAGTGATCCAATTAAAACAGAACAAAATCTGGTGTTGCTCAAGTGTAATTTAAAATAGTCCCCTCAGTGCTTGACTTATGATGAGAACACAGAACACTTTCATCAATCACAAAGGTTGGTACAGAGAAGGCCCCCAGACTCCATTGTTATGTAGCATATTTATTAATGTAACAAATAAATATTGTCACCAGTGTCATCACATCACGATATTTGCTGCTATCACAAAAAATCACAATATGATTTTGATTTGATTTGACAGTGGAGTTGCCATTTAACAGATCAGTTACAGAAGCAGCATCCACCCCTTTACTCTCTTGGCCATGAACAAAAAAAACAGCACATAAATAATTTTGAATAATTGGCACTTTACTTCAAATTGACTTCACTATGACACATAAAACATGGCTTGATAACAAGAATATTTCACAAAAGTATCAAATTCAGCTCAATAATTACTGTCAAGGAGACGAAACAATTGTTTTTTTTAGCTTAAACTTAAGCCATTTTACATTGCATAAATTTGCCTAGAGGCTAGCTGACTTTTCCTCTACCCATAGCTTAATACATGCTATTAAATGTTATGAACATATATCATTTAAACTTTTTCTTATTCAACATTGGTTTAAGTCACTAGCCATGTGTCCATAAAATGTCAAGCGGATTTCAAGCAAGCTTTTGAAAGTTCACAAAAAAAATCTGAATGTGAATCTGGTGCGCTTCCATAAACTGTTTTCAGCGAATGAACTAGGCTATGGAAAGCATAATTTCATCAGCGGATGACGCAATGTCACGCATGGATGTGGAAGTAAGGAGAGGATAGTGGAAAACAAACCAGGAGACAAATTAGAGAGAGGTCTTCAGGAATTACACCCGATAGGGCGAGTTGTAATTGTTCTTGCATGTCAGCTAGCATTGGCCATGTTGCAAGCTGTCTGGAGATGACGAAGAAGTGCAATGCAGGCAGCAGAGAACGGAAACAGCTGAGCCGTCATGTTAGTTGAATGTGCGCTATGTCAGAATTTATTTGGCAAATCTGTTTATCAAACATTTTGCGCATTAACTCTGATTTGCAACTTTTTGTTTAGATTTTTAGTTCTCATTATCATTTACAGTCCAAGATGATGGGGTTTATTATACATTTAAAAAAGCATTTTTTTTTTTGGTCTGTGCCGAGTTATGTATTCTGAAGGAGTTTTGGCCTACATTGTCATTTATGGTCGGATTATGTTTGATGAACACTTTGTAAGATACATGGTTTTGTGATCTAAAATGTCAAGCATTGAAATGATTAGTGGATTAATCCTTCAGTGGATCAACAGAAATGTAATTAATTGATTAAATTAATTCATCTGCAACTATTGTGATAATCTATTAATCGTTTTCGTCATTCTTCAAGGAAAATTGCCAATCATTCAATTGCTTCCACTCTTCCATTGTGATCATTTGCTGCTTTTCTCCATTAAATGAGTATCTTTGGGGATTGGGGCTTGCCATCTTTAGAAATTGTTATTTGCATTTTTCACACTCTTTTTGTAAATTGAAACAATTCTTCGAGAAAATAATTAGCTGAATAATTGATCATGAAAATCGCCATGTAAGTTATTGTTAAATTCAGCCCTAAAAATAACTGTGCACAGATACCCAATCAGCAATTCGAGGCTGTAGCCCAGTTTCTTAGCAGCAGAATGAACTACATTACTCTAATAATGGTGTGTCAAACCCACAGAGTATGTGCTTGGCAGCATTAACAGCTATGCCACTAATTCAGAAGCTTTTGGATCAGGAAAAAGGACTGTATTTTTGATGTTTTAACTATCCTCTTTAACTCCATCAAACTTACATGCAGGCTTTGTAGAACAACATGGAATTAACCTCAGCTACGTTCTCTGTAGTGCAGTCAAGGTCTCTTTTTTCCTCTTTATTATATGCAGCTAGCCTTAAGAAAAGGGGATTACTGCTCTGAGCTAATTAGCATTCAGCCCTAAGAGCTACAAATGAAATGTATTTGTAGATAATACAGTGTATGTAGCAACCATACCTCTGTCATTCTCAAATGTGCATGCCAGTTGCATGATTTAACCAACATTGTTTCATCTTACTGTATTTTGAGAGGCACAGTTTGGTGCCACAATAGAACTTCCCTGAGGCATGCAATCAGTTTCCAGCTCCTACATTACATTTTGCAATCTCTAAACCAGCTAGTTGTCTTCAGTGGAAGTGTGTGGGCCATGTCTTTCTTCTGAAAAAACCTCAATCCAGAAGCTTTCTTTGATTCCACCACAATGCCCCCGCTGGCTTCCACTCTGCACTGTGCGAGTGTCACTTGCATTTTAGAGTATTCACCCTCGTTTTGCCAGATCAGTTGCTAATGGGTAGTCTTTTCAAAGCATGGCAGGGATAATCCTGTCATCTTTGTTTTCGTGGCCACCTCAGGGCCATTCAACAAGTTCAGTAGAAAAAAATTAAATAATCTGCAGTGCAGTGTTCGTGAGGTTAGTTCTCGCTGGTGTGCTCCATATCTGCCATCACAGGTAGAGCTGCATGTGGAAACAGGTGTTGTGCTGAATGACTCCGGTGGCATGCGCTGGCTTACTTAGGGGAATATCCGAGCCAGATGCTTTATTATGTTGTGTTAATGCTGATGCCAGTTTACCACAAAAATGCAGGGGTGGGAGGTGGTTCTTGAAACATTTGAGCTTCCTGGAAATTACAGCTTTCAAAATGAATTTTGGCTTGTTTTCCAATTTTTCCATCAGATGTGTTGACATGTAAAACAACTACCTGATAACTACCATATTCTCCCTGACAGGCTGGTGTGGCCATTCAGAGATGATTAAGTTTACAGTCGCTGTGGAGGCCGATGATTCTTCCTGAAATCCACTCCAAAGTATTGGCTGGGTATTTCTTTCTTTGGAATGAAATGATTCACCTTGAGGGAGAAGCAGTGTTTGATTTGGCTGTAAGGACTGAGGGAGAAGAGGATCTTATGCATTCCTGTTATGAGAAAATACATTTTCAGGTAGTGTCTTATGGATCATTGTAAAAAAGAAGCTCTAGAATCAGAAGTGTTGATGACAAATCAAAACCAAGGCTTCTGACATGAAGTGACTGAAGAAAGTCTGAGACAAGGTGATATCAAGTCTTACGACACACAAGGAGCTGTTCATTTTTTGTGTAGTTTGCATCACTGTTACAACAGAATATACAAGTGAGCCAAGTTTTTTGAATGTAAATAATAAATTACAGGTATGCTGAAAACTTTGTAATGACCGCATTGAGTTCAAGGATGGGTGAAAATACAACCTGCAGAGAATCTGTACAAGAGTCAGGGATAGACAGTGTATCATAACGAGTTATACTTTCATAGGCCACATAAAGAAAGCGTCTAAAGCCCTATTCGCACGGGACTAGTATTGCCTGGGGACCTCAAGTGATTTAGAAATGACCCCACCACATCTGTGTTTCGTGCGGCGCATTCGCACAGGACAAGCAAAGTCTTTGTTTTAACTCGAAATTACTGACATTATGCCCCTGATCGACCGCACCGGAGCCCTCGTTGGAGCAGCACAACGGTTAGACATGGATATTTTTAATATAATAACTGGTGAGCCCGTTGAAAGATAGAAAAATGTTCCTTACCGCATGCTGCCATGCATGTAATCCATCTAATCATCTTTCGAGATTTCCCTCTTCTGATGAGCCTCCTGAATTTGCACCCAAAATGCTGTCAAAACTTTCATTTATAATTGCCAATGTAGTCTCCATAATTCTCGACCGGGAAAAAGGCACGGAAAACACAAAAACCTTAAGAAAAAAAAAAAAACGACCCCAAATCACAGAGATGCCAATTTGCACGGGACTAACGTTATCACATGACCTCTGTGTTTGGCGAAATATGGTAGGTAATTTGCGGTGGAATTTTTACTTTACAAATTACAGACATGGCAGATTCGCATGGGATTATGATCACAGACGACCTCCGCAATTATTACAAATTACTGGAGGTCCCCAGGTAATACTAGTCCCGTGCGAATAGGGCTTTTATGTAAAATGCAATTCCTACAATTTAAACATGTTCAGTTTATAATTAA
>OMLP01022443.1:58099-79852 GCA_900302685.1 Spondyliosoma cantharus | reverse complement strand
GAAGGTTTAATGGGAACAGCGTGCGACGGGGGGAGAGCAGACCGGACGCCATCTATTATGGCCATCGAATAAAGGATCTGAGGATGCTGATGAGAAACACATTTTTACCAACTGTCTTTACATGTTTTCCCCTTCAAACGTCTATTCTAGAAACCTTTTTCCAATAAATCTTGCTGTCTTTTATCTCTCTGTTTTTCCCTCTGTCACAAACACACACACACACACACACACACACGTTTCCCTTCTCTGTCACCCTGTCAGTGTTAGTCAGACATCTGGCTACCACGGAGCCACAAACGTTTGACGGGCCGTTCGGTCACAGTGGCTCAGAGAGAGATCCGTCTGTGCGCTGGTACTTACGCACACACACAGGGCTGTGTCGCAGTGGCTCAGCTCTGAGGTTGCCTTCTTCCACTGGACCGGCAGGCCATGGCCCATTTACAGCACAGCGCCAGCAGCAAACTGTGGTTGAGGTCAAAACACCCTGACCATTACGCACGGCTCCGAAATACAACATGCGCTCAGTTTACAGGGACCTACCGCTGCAACGTGGCAATACACTCGAATGCCTGCCAGGTCTTGTGGTGAGGGTGTCTGTATGTCTCTCTGCATACACTCAAGCAAGGGCATAGGTTGGACATTTAGTGAATTTGTTTGGATTATATTTACAGTGAGCCCATATTAAATGATTCTGATGTGCCCTCCCAGAGACTACATATCCATAACATTTAAATGAAATCAAGTGAACGGACATAGGCATTAAGCAATCTCATAAATAGCCTCTCGGGACTTTGTAAGTAATCAATAATATCTTAATATCTTGTTCGTCCCCTTGCAACCCCAGAGGCTCTCCTGACAATGCTGATACTTAAATGTCTTGTATGTTATTTGACTGCGGTGATACATCAGATACCTGTGATGTGACGTATGTGTCTTATCTGAGCAGTGCGACTTCTAAATGAACTTCCTGCTCACTTTCCTCTCACAATTTCCCTCCATGCACCGCAGAATCAACAAAATAACTCACAAGAAGAGACATGTGAGATAAGAATTCTCTGCACATTGGACCTCTTCAGCTCGAGCTCAAGGCTTCTTTCACAGCGCACAAAGACTTCAAATAAAACGTGACAGAACAACAGGAGGCTAAGCAACCAAATCAATCTTCATGGCCACTACTTTCGTGAATTCTTTATTTAATGTACGGGACAACAGAGCACAGGGGGAAATGAGGCCAAGCAACAGAGAAGTGCAAACACAACTCATTCCATTTCAATAGTCACGCAGAACAAAGAGCATAAGGAAATGTTGCCTCTCCAAAACTTCCACACAGCAAACACAAACCGAGAGGCACAGTTAAAGAGGCCGTTTAGAGGAACTCTCAGTCTCTCAATCCAAAGTCTAGTATGTGGCAGGGTAAACTGAATGACCGTGGCTGCTATTTCCGTTGTGAGCACTCACTCTGCCACTCTGATTTTTTCAACTTGTCCCATTTTTATATCCTAATGTTCTGCTTTTTAAGCTGCCTTCATGTTGCACCATCACAATCATGTAAAACATTTGAAATCGCGCAGTAAAACCATCACTACGCACATACGTTTAGTGTTTCGGCCCTTAATCGCTCTTCTCCAGGCAAGAAAGTGTCAGTGTCCACTACACTGCCGCGGATTGTCTTGCTAAAGGCGGGCCAGATGTTCGGATTGGTTAACAGGCAGTCTCTCTAGCCGTGACGCCACCTCCCTGGCAGGCTGCCAACCCACTGATCTGAGATCTGGCACAACTCTAGCACAGTTGTTCGATGGTTCCACAGGAGAGGCAGAGTGGCCAACTGATTTTGGTAGTTTTCACCCAACATAGTTTCATCTCTGCATTTAGAACCAAGCTGCGGTTCATGGTACTCAGCCGCGTGGAGCCGAATGTTGGCCTTCACATTTTAATACCAAGTTCTGCCAATACATGAAAACACAAATCATCACTGGGACTCAAGGGGAGTTATGCATAGAGGACGACTTAGCATAATGTAAGCGCTAGTGGAGTAAGACTTTAAAGGATAAGTTCACTCAAACATGGAAAGTCAGTCATACTCTCTTCCAGAGACTTTGATTATGCCAGATGAGTTGTATGGAGCCATTTCATTTTTTTTTTTAAACAAGTCCCCATCTGCTTCAATGCAGCAACACTGTTTTGTTTCGTGGACTATGAAACTTCACCCGACTCTCCATCAGCAGGGGGGTGAGTAAAGGATGATTGGATTTCCATTTTAGGGTTGAATTCATCCTTTAACTTTTTTTTTTTTTTTTAACTGTGGCACCATTGCAAACTCTTATACATGGGTGGATCTGCCGCAGATTGAATGCCAAATTGAAGCTTTTGCATAAGTTGTCCAATCAAGAAGATGAAACTTGTTTGATAGCCTATCTGTAGTCGGGATTTTTTCGAGACCTTTCCTCTTGACATAGTTTTCCTTAGTATTGGCAGTATTCAGGCAAGTTTATCACATATAAGTGCTTATAACTTCCATGACCATGATTTGATTGCATTATATTGTCTGAATGACTATAATGACAAAGAGAAACACGAACAAAATCATGTATTCAGCTGACTGAGAGGTAGCATACTGTTTTTATCAAAAAGTGCAGACTATATATTTGGAAACGCACAAACAGTATAGGCCATAAAGACGTACAGCACGTGACAGCAACGTTGCCGGACGCACACGGGGGCAATAGATGATTGATGTGATTTTGTGAGAGACCGGGTGGAGGTGGTGGACACTCTCACTGCTCTCTCTCTCTCCTTTTACGCACGGAGATGCACCCAGACGTCATTTCAGAGAAAGCCAAAATGACTGGAATAAATATAGACTGTGTGTAACTTCATGCTTAGTAGTAACCAAAACGCAACACTACAAGCGAACTTTCAAAAAATCGTCTTACCTTAAATTAAAGTCAGAGCGCAGTCCTTTCGCAAAGAGACAGCTTCCCCACCTCCTCTCTTCTCTCTGTCGATCCGCTCGGTCTGCGGTCCGCACCGTATGTTTCCGCCTGGACGTGAACTTTGCAATGTGTGCACTGCGGCTCTGAGCTGCTGCTGCTGCTGCTGCTGACGACGACAAGTGGACTGGAAAGAGATGGAGAGGAGGAGGAGGAGGAGGAGGAGGTGGAGAAGTAATGAGGAGGTGGTGGGTGGTCTCGGGGGTACTACTCTATACTAGTCAGAATCGACTCTTTAAAAAGTTTTGAAGTACCATTTAAGAGGTGCTTAAGACTTTTGTAGAACACAAGAGGGGGTGCATGACAGCCCTGTGTCCTGTCATGTTTAACTTTAAATTTGAGCAAGATTGAAGACACATGCAGGCTACAAGACAAAAGAGCACATGAAGAAAAAAATGGACGGAATAGAACAACAGCAACATGTTAGGTTGAGGTCCTCAGAGGAGCCGGTGTGATAAAGACAGACTCCGCCAAAGGCTGCAAAAAGAAACCGCTGTGACTCTTCCCACACTGTCCTGTCGGTGTGTGCTTGTGCCTCTGGCTAAATATAGATATCTGCACGTTTTCATTTCTTACTATATTCTGTGTGTGTGTGTGTGTGTGTGTGTGTGTGAGGAGACTCCTAATGCCTGAACTCATCGGGTCTTGACCTCGGATCCTCTCTGTCCCATCGCCTTAGACAAATTTTCTGCATGTGAACCAACTTTAGTTTGAGCGTATAGGCTGCAGTGACTTGGATATTAAATCAAAATATCGAATGAGGCACACATGTGTGCACACACACACACACACACACACCCACACACACACACAGATATCATCCTTGACCTTTACTCGTCTCTGTAAACACGAGCTCTTAAGTGTTCCCAGGGGTGTCATCAACCTTTCTTCTCTCTGTGACCCCTCCTCACCTCGCTCTTGACAAAAAAACACTCGGCACCAACTATCAGTCTGTGAGTGTGCGTGCATATGTGTACATTCACAATTTGATCTGATTTTCAGAGGCAGTTTCAGAGTAATAACACTGACACCTGCACTTTTTGCAGAAACCTCACAGCAGGCCATCAATAAGTACATCGTCTGCCCTTCACAGATCTGCAAATGCTCAGGGTTGTTTAACTGAACAGATCGTGTGAATGCTACAGCAGTATGGCATACATGGTGCCATTGTCTCCTTCCGCATCAGTGTGTGTGGTTGGTGTTTCCTGACCTGAAACACAAGCTCAGATGCAAAGGACGGTGTGAGTGTGTGGTGTGTGGGCGTCACCACACAAACAGTGTACAGCACATTTATCAGACATCAGACCAAGAAACTGAAAAAAACACACACTCGATATAATATGAATTAATATATAATAAAATGTCCTCACTGAAAAAAAATAATAAATCAATGCATCTTGAGATTTTTTTTTTAAACAGTCAAGAGATTTCATGTGGATGAACCGAGGCTCAGATGTCCAAGTAAACTGATTACTCGTTTTGACAAACAGTAATCAATTTACTACCTAGAAATGAATATCCCATGATGCGTGGGAACACTTGGACACGCGAGAGCTCAACCGAGGGATGAGATGAAAGAGAGGTAAAAGCAGGGTGAGCACAGGAGAGGAGGCCGGGGAGAAAAACTGCGAGCAATGGAAAAGGGGAGTTGAGTGAAGAGAGGGAGATGAGAAGCGAGGTGGGGTCGGCCTTGAGAGCAGACATGAGAAATGGCGGGGATCATCTTCGCCGTGAATCCGGGAGGGCGAGCAGCTCCTGCTGACAACAGCTGTAGCGTGTCAGACGCTCTCTGATGAGCGGTGAGGGAGAGGGAAAGAAAAACCAGCAGACAGAGGGAGTGATTTAAAATGATTGTTGATGCTGGAAACGTCAAGATTTGTGTGGAATTGTTTTTTAATCACTGTTCTACATTGAGGTCACAGATGGTCCAACACAGAGGACAAACAGTCCAAAACATGAAGTTCCTGGGCATGAAAGGAAGAAAGAGAAGGAGGTAGAGAGGAAGGAGTGCGAGTCAAACAGGACGGGAAGTCTCTGAGACAGAAAAAGTTTTTCTTCACAGGAAATGGCTTTCTCACAAATCAGGGAGGCAGCCAAGACGTTTTTTTCAGACGCTGGAAGCCATTTAGCTCACTGCTGTCGCTCAGAGCAAATAGGTTCATCCAGTAAAAACACATTCAAACAGGTCATGTGTGAATTAGTGCAAAGGAGATTCCAGTTCACCCAGAGCATTGCTCTTCGTGGTGGGTGTCCATCAGTCTGGATATGCTTTTTTTGGGATTGTGAATCTGGCTGACAGATCCAGCCCCGACTCCTGTTCTCATAAAACCCAGATGTGCATTTGGAGAAAGAACATTGTTCGGGAAGTGGGACTGTTCAGTTGAAGGGGGTTTGGGGTCCAGTGGTGTGATGAGGTTGATATAGGGAGGGTTAGGTTAAGGGATATATGAAAGAAGTGGACCCCTGTGTCTTTGTTTGGATTGCGCTCCTGTTTCCTTGGATTCTGACCCGCCAGGAAGCTGAGTGTTGGCCCACAGACAATACAGCATTGTAACGTCAGTCCTCTTTCGAGGCTACAATAAAAAGACACACATGGACACACAGACACATACTGAAACACTTTAGTGCTGACAGTCACTGAGCAGTAACTGTTCACCTTTGTTTTTAGAAACATGGTCTAAATTTAGGCGTCAGGTGTTTTTATTGAAAAGGTACGGAAGAGACCAAGTGATCGCGACAGCCCTGCACAGTAGCTATTCATTCTTAAAGGAATATCCCACCAAATACTGATGAGCAAAACCTTCACAGAAACATCTAAAAACATTCATATACACGTGCATGATAATGGGTTTATTGGGTGGTTTCATACGTGGACAGGTTTAATATACTTGCTATAGAACATAAAGCTAAAATCGTGTCATTTTTATATAAACTTCTGTAAAAATGTAAATAATCACCAGGAGTCTGAATATCCAGCATTCAACACATCCTCATACCTTAACGACTGAATACCACTACTGATTACCACAACAGGTGTACCAGACCTTCATCGTATGCTCATAGTTTGGTTTGGTGTGGAAACTAAACCTGCTTGGTTTTGGTGTTTTACTTTAGTAAATTAAAATCACCCACCATTGATTTTTGCATACAGGACATGAACAGCACTGGGCAAAAGTCCTGCGTATGTTTTAACTGTCCATCCACCTCATCCTCCCTCTTATGCAGACTTTTTTTCACTCTTGATACTACTTCTCCTAAATTCCTATTTTACTGCGGTAATATATATTATGTTAGACCTATATGGACAGTTTTCTGATGAGGACAGGCTACACTACTCCACATTTTGCCTCGCCAAGGCATTAAAAGTACACATTTTCTTGTCTTGGTCAAGTTAGCTATGGTCAATATGCATCGTCTGGTTAGGATTTTAAAATAAAGCTTGTTCAGACACATTTCAGCTGACAGTTGTTTGGTAAGGTTAAGGCACCAATACTACTTGGGTTAGGTTCAGGAAAGATCGTGGTAAGTTAAGTATGTCCTCACTTTTGACCTTTTCTGCTGATGTATATACAGGCTTTCTTCATTTTTATTGTGTACTCTCAATACTCACCCTCGATCAGAGCCTCTACACCCTTGTGCAGACAGCCCGAAAAGATTGCAGGTCAGTGTTCAGTGGTCATAAGACGACTCACAAGAGAGGATTTCTGAATCTGAAAAAGTAGATTTTACTTCCTCAGAAGCAGACCACAGTGAACAGCTCAGACGATTCTGTAGTTTTGACTGAGTCACTGGGGCTCAGCGGGCCCTTGTCCCTGTATGTCTGCCTGGTGGGGAGACAGATGATGATGTCTGGGAAAGCTTCTGAGCATTGAAACCAGCCATTGTATTTCCAGACATATTGCATTTAGGGGATAGAGCGTACACACATATGCTGATAGCGCTGGACATGGAAGAGACCAAATATTGTCAGGGGTTTATCGCACTTCCTGTAATCTTAATGAATAATAATCTCCAAATCCCTCTAACATGGCATGCTTTTGTTCTCATCTTTTTTCTGTTGGATGATCCCGAAAATATTCTGTTTGCGAGATTACAGACAAACATTGTTGTGTAAAGCTTGAAATAGAGTTTAAGCGTCTCACCACACTGCCACCCTCTTCACTATATCATTCCCAGGAGGAATGTTTTTTTCCCCCTGGTGTTTGTTTTGTTGGTGTCAGTTAAAAAGGGAATCCCTAAAGCCAGAGAAATGTGATTCAGCAGAAGGTGAAGCACGCAACAAATAGAAACAGATGTTTAGACCTCATACGACAGAGCACAACAAAAAAAAAAAGGAAAAAAGGAAACAGGAACATCACATCCACTCACAACACAGGCCATGTACGCGTAAGTATACACACGTAAATTCTCAGACAAACATGTGGACTGTTGATGCTAAAGCGCTGGGCTTATCGTGACTGCTCCGTTACAATATAGTTCCTGTTCCGAGGCAGCTTTTAGCATGTGGTTAGCGATGGCTGCATTTTTAAAACTGTTTGTGTATCTGTAAATTGATGTGCAGTGGTTGGTAAAGCTGTCCATGTCTGCAGTTCAAATGTGCGGTGCAGCTCGGATTTAGACAGCTATGTAACACCCTGTAATTCAAATGTCAACCCAAACCTCACCCGCTCTGGAAGGAGAGAGTGACAGGAAGGGGAGCAGGCCAGGGCGTCAGTTTCAGCTGGCACCAAGGAGTCGTGTGTTTGTGTGTGTATGTGTATGTGTGTGTGTCTGCCTATGGAACAAGAGAAACAAGATGTGATATTTAGGCCTTTCAAGATAAAAGAAATCTTGAAAAAATCTTCTCGGATCTGAGAATGTTGTGTTTTATTTTAAACGTGATATATTTTGACAAGGAATGTGACAAACGTACTTGGTGAGATCTAACTTTTGGAGTGTTTTCAGTGCTGCAGACTGAGGACATTTCCCCTCTTCTTTCAATTTAAGAGGGAGAACAACCTGGACCAAGAAAACATTTGTAATGATTTAAAGACTTAATCATGTCAACTCATGTTCAGTTACTCCTTAATTGTGTCCTGCTTGAATGATGACTTCTTCCAGCCCCTCCAAGTTTGTCCAGTTGAGGCTCTGTGAGGTCTGATTTGTGTCAAGAGGAGTCAGCCACACTGTCTCCGTATGAGCTTTCTTTGTCACCCAAAAAAAAACAAAAACGTCTTCATTCACACAGCAGTTCGTGGAAATTAAATCAAGAAGTCGTTCAAGTTCATTCAGTGATAAACAAATACTCCCTAAAAGTGCCCTCTGATTTTAATGTTCTAATATTTTATGTCCCACTCATTGTTTGTCCAAGCTTTTTGTTTGCTTCAATAAGAATTCCTTCCTTCACTCCGAACCCTCTGGTGTTATTGATGTTGATTCCATGTTAAACAGGAAATTGCATAGTATTACTCTGGGATGTTTACAAGATCTCTTTAAGTCACGCTGGTGCTGCCATATAGTTGCAGAGCTGAGAATAGAGGACATATCAACTGCGTATTACCACAAATGGCTTTTCTTGGTCAAGGTGAATTTATCAGCATGGCACCTTTAGATATATATCTTCGTCTTTACAAGTTCAGAGTGGAAACACATATGTTGTGTCTCTCTCTTATAATCTGGATTTTGTCACAGGACATCAAATAGCCGGATCAATAGTGAAAGCTACTGTCACAGTGTCCTGCCTGCAAAGGAATCATAAATCACATGTCAAGATTTAAATCTGTCTCAATTACTCATGCCCCCCATCCCTCTCCTGCCTCTGTTTTCCAAAAAAAAAAGTCAGAAAAGACACATTCTTCGCGGACACAAAGGGCCGATTCTGTGCAGCCGCCAGCCTTGAGTCATAGATGGAGCCACGGGGGGTCAGCTGCTGGGTGAAGAGCTGGGCCTGTTGTGTGCCGGGCAGGATCAGAGTGGAACAAATATAGAAATGAAACCCACAGACACTGGCGCTGTTTAAGCATTGTTAATAGATAGTTATGAGTTAAGAAGTTTTTTAAACAAACGTGTCTGATTTGTGAGATGGGGGCACTGAGAAGCAGGGTCCTCCCATGGGAAATGTTGAGCATCAAATACTCAATTTCATGCATTTTGCTCATTTTTATGCACCAATGTCTCCCTTTGAGTGTATATTGAAAATGTCTCAATTTATAATATTCAGGCACCAGATGACAATGCAAAATAACTGCATATAACCCGAACCCTACTTTCATGTTTAAGTGTGGTCTAAATATTGCAAGTGACCTGTTGCCTCCATCCCCCCCAAAATCTAAGCCTTTTTAGCTCCTGTTGTCTTGAAGCTGTAGGCAAAACAAAATAGCAAATGGTTTGGTGGTCTACTGGTCTGAGTATGTGTCTCATACAACTTCCTTTTTCTTGTCTCTTCAAACAGAAAGCAACACCTGATCATCGCTTGTGGTCTGGGTAAAAGCTAACCACCCTAAGAGCTTAAAACCTAAAGTGTACGGTGCACGAAAGGAATTCTGCACGGTCTATTTCTGTGTGACTGAACTGTCACAATATCACACATTCCAGCATGAGCAAACTGTGGGGTCCAGTGCTGCTGTCAATGGCGCCTCTGTCCTGCTGTCACCTCAGAGACAACAGGAATGCTCATCCACTGCAGCCCTCCCTCCCCGACCACAGCCTAGATGGACTTTTAGAGGATGGATTGGTCTGTTGGAGAGGATGAACAAAGAGAAGAAAATGGTGGGTAGGAGGGAGCAAAAAAAGAATCGCAGACAGAAAGACAGACAGACAGACAGACAGAGGAGGTACGAGCATGAGTCACAACCAAAGATGGTGCCAAAAATATATGACCTACTCTATTTCCTGTCTGTAATTTTTTACATTTACATGAATAACCAGATAAACAGAACTGCAATAGAAAAAATACAACAATCAACACAGCTCAATTACGTTTTTAGGCCGTGTGATGTGTATAACTACAGATCAAGCACCTACCGAGCCATTCATCCTTAGAGCAACATTATGTAGAAACTGGCATTATGTGTGGTTTGGTGCCCCCAAAGGTTTCTAAGTGCAACACTACTGTCAATATTACTAACTACAGAACCCCCAAATTATTTTTTAGTGAAAGTAAAGTGTAGCCTATCCCAAGCTACCGTGAGTTACCTCGGTAATCAACACGCACACAGTTCTGGATTTAAGCCTCTTTTTATTAAGCTCAAACCAGTATGACCAAGTAATGCACTCCACAGACTGATCTTCAATAAAAGTCTTAAAGAATCTGTTATTGAATGCACTTAAGTATCATAGGTGGCAATAAATGTAAGTGTAAAAAGCACAAGCAGAAGTCAATTATACACATGTTTACATACCTATTATCGGCCTGGTGTACTATTGGATTTGATATGCATATTTTTATCTGATTATTGAAATCAGTTCTTTTATATTTTGATTTTTTGATATTAAAAAGTGCTACTCTGGCTCTGATGCAGTATGCAAATTGAAAAGTAAGGGGTTAGAAAAGAAGGTGCAGTATTTGCCTCCCAAATGCAGTGGAGTTTGAAGTATAAGTACTTCAAATTTGCACTCAAGTACAGTACTTGAGTGGGATAATTGATTGCATTACATCACTGCCCAACCACACTTCCCCTATTGTATGGGTAAATATGAGTCCATTATGTAATATCTCCTTTTCATCCTCTTGTCTACATTTACTGGCACTGTCTCCAAGCAACAGTACCGAGACCCCAAACAGGAGGCCTGTCTATTCAGGGGAGGCCCAGAGACTGAGGGCAGCCTGACATTTCCTGTCCACATGCCAAGAAAAAGACACATTCCTCTGCCAGGCACCCCATGTATCCTTTCTGCCTTCATACTGTATCTGAAGGACACGTTCGACCCAGTCGTGTGCCCCACACTCATGAGTTAGCCAGCTGCCTGGGAAGTGGTATTCATGTATAAATATATTTCTGTTATCCGAGGACTTTGGTGACTTTAAATACACGTCTACATGGTACCTCAACTCTAAAGTCACCTTTCTTGTCATTTAATGCGCCACTTCCACATCATGTTAAATGGTTCTGACAGTGCCCCGTAGTCGTTCCACCGATTTTGCATAATTCTTTTAATGGAAAGATGCACTTGCCTGGACTTGTTGTGACCTTTACATCACTTCCCAGTTCTTTTTTTTTTTTTTTTTTTTTTTACAAGCCAAACCCATTGTTAATACTGACAAGCTATCTGGTGGCACTCCTGATCAAACAATATGAGTCACCTATCCCATTTATTCAGCAGACAGTTCATTACAGTCACTCTGCGGGTCAGTTCACCCATATGACTGTAAACTTTAAAAAACAAAAGTTAAAAAAAAAAAATGAAGTGAGGATGAAACTGTGTGTCATTCTGCTGTCAGGTTTCCCTTGACAGTGCTGGTGACTAACCTGCTCTCCTCCAGGGCACAACGTCCTCCAGCAATAGTAATGGTAGTAATCTGTAGCTTGTTATTTATCGCTGTGAAGCACCTGGAAAGTGACTCACAGTGTTGATGAGTCACATTGTCTTTGTCATGTCATGACCAAACACCCAATTAAAAAAAAACAGTCTCATGAGAGCTGAACGAGGATCATTTGTTTATTCATTTGCTTTTACTCTGAGAATATTTTTTTGCAACAGTGTTTTTGCCATAATGCTGTGCGTGTAGGCTGTATATTCATGTGTGGACGGTCACAGGTTCGAAGCGCCATCTAGTGCTGAAAGTCTGAACCATACAGATACCGTCACTGGGTGCTTTTCTGTGAAAAAAAAAAAAAAAAAACTTTTCTGTCCAGTTGATTGTGCTGTTCGAGGAAATCCGCTGCGGTGTGGTGACAAGTGGGACTTTTTCTTTCCTTCCCGGGTCCTGATTGGCTGGTCGTGGTCGACCGAGGGTGGAGGATCCGTCGAGTGCGCCGGGGGAGGACCCGTGGAGCCCCGAAGGCTCTCCAGTCAGGTGGCGCCCACACACCCACTGCTCGCTCAGTTTCACTGCAGACCGTGGAGCTCAATGGGATATAGAGGACTCGGTTATCCTCCGCTTTACTTGGCCTCATCTTCAAAACAGATTCAGGACATGAGCGGTAAGCCAGCGTCGAAGATCTCAACAGACATTAAATGATTAACAGACTTATCGCAGTCAGTCAACATATAGCTGGGAGCTTTTTTTCTCCTTTTTTTTTTAAATCAGTGATAAGGTCCTCATGTCCGGTTTGTGTCTAGTACATGAAATAGACCGCTTTGTCTGAGGAAAAGTGTAAAAACGTCGGTTTTAATGAATTTAATACAATAATCTACCACATTATATTTCATTCTCAGACATGTGCACGCAGGTCTGTGATGCTATGTCCACTGTGGAGGATGTGTCCACTGGATTTATTTATGTTTTCTTCTATGTAGTGTCTTTAAAATCTGATATTATGTGAGGCTGAATTAAGTTTCGTTGGACCTGAACTAATGATTCAAGTTGCCGTCAGAGTTTTTTGTTTGTTTTTTCTGCATCAGCTCTGAGTTGGTTTGACAACTTTGACAACAAGCTTCTTTTTTCTTTTTTTTTTTTTTCAAAAGAATTATCACAAGAATCTGAAGTCCAGGTAACCTACAGTATATTTTCAGTCAGGTCAAATACAAAATTGCACCTCATATTTATCATAGCTTGACACAATCCTTTCAAACTTTTACACAAAACATTGTAAACATTACCTGTTTAGACATAAAAAAAAATAAATAAATCTGATATTTAAAGAAAGAAAGAAAGAAATGGTTACAACAATCTTCTTGTTGGAATATATTCCCTTATCAATAGATACCACACATTATTGTTTGTTTTTAATGTTTTTTCCCTGAGTGGAAAGCAGATCTATTTTTCACAGTTTTCATCAAACCTAAGTTTTAACTGGGTGCTATCGATCGCTTTCCAATAAAAGGTGACAGTAGCTGGGTATTATTCCAATTTGTGGTGATTGTTTTCTACTACCTTGAGTGTAAGGAGGAGTTAAGTCGTAATCACATGAGAACTGTGTCTCAATAGACTGTTTATGAGTAGTGACAGAGATTCCAGAGCTTGCAGACCTGCCTCAGCTTGCCCCTTACCTCAAATAGGTCAGATCAGCTGCACAGAGCAGCAGGCACTTCACTCTCATTATGAGTAAATAGCTTGGATGGGATGAGTGAGACGGCAAGGGTTTATGTTGATACATAAGTTGTTTCTAGAAGTTCATTTTAAAAGATTTGAAGTGTGTAAAGTTTAACACAAGTTAGCTCAGAATGAGAGTATTTACATTTGTCCATTTGATCAGCAGCGCGTAGTGCATTGTTTTACAGAGATGACAAATGAGAGATGAGAGAGAAACTGGCCGTCTGGACCTCTCTGTGATTCTTACGGACTCACTACACTGGTTGAACCAACAGAAATGAGACGTGGGGTTTTGCCCCAACACGGCTTGCGGGGGCTTGTGTTGTTATAGTGCACTTGTTCAGCAATTCCTCACTGGATTTGGACCGCTATACGGTCATCCATTTAGTTAGTTTTACTATCAAATGTCGAAAAATTTAAATAAATTACAGTTAAATTATGTAAGTAGTTGACGAATTCCTGCAGCTTTGCTCACTTTCTCTCATTGTCTCATCCACAGCGCGAAGTGAATGGGGCTGAGAAAGCTTTTGTCTGCGGTCCCCTGGTGTGTTTTTAGGTGTGCAATATGAGTCACGCCAGTATTTTCATTCCTCCGCTCTGAGGCACTGACCCGCAAAGTGTCCTCCCCACCATGGTTTACGACCCTCAGAACAGCAGACCCATAGCTCTACAGGAATTAAACAGTGCACAATACCGCTGCTGCTGTGAGCTTACGTGAGATTTAACACCATATCTGCCGTCTATGAGGCAAATGACTTCAAGCTGTATGTTCTTCCATCAGATTTGCATTCGTCGGATGATTGCCAGCCATCTGATCTCTCGTTCCTTATCTGAGTGGCAGATAACCCAGCAATCCTTTACGCGTCTTTAAGAATGACTTCTATTATACAGCCACTCAGTGCTGGACAGGAGTGGATTTTAATTAAAGGAGACCTAACCCTCATCTTCTCCTTATCAGACTGTGCTTGTTTAGAAACCATTCTGGTGACATAATGTAATGACCCATTTTAGATCTTTAAGAGTTGCAGAGACACAGATAAGCGTAGTCAGACAATAACAAACTCCAGTGGAATTCTCCATGGGAAAAACTATTTTGTCTAGGACTGGACATTAGGTATGTCTGTGATCTGGCCTTCAGGGTTGAAAGTGTGATGCTGAATGAGAAACTAGCAAAATATCAAAAGATTCATGGAATCAATATTGCAAGATTTTAAAAAGGTCTGTTCTTCCTGTCCTATGTCAATGCACGATTCTTTTATTCCATACTCAAACTTGAGTCTGCGTGTGCATTCTTGGCCTCTTGCAGGTGTCACAGATTGGGCGGAGGAGGAGGACCAAGCTCAGGAGGAGGTGCGATCTCCTCCCCCGTGGTCGGAGGAGCGCTACGAGGAGCTTTGGGATCGCGTGGAGGAGGTACGGCACAAGCTCACGCGCATCCTCAACCCGGCCAAACTCACCCCGTATCTGCGCCAGTGCAAGGTCATCGATGAACAGGATGAAGACGAGGTGCTCAACTCCACACAGTACCCACTGCGCATCAGCAAGGCCGGTGAGAGGCGGAACATTTCATTCGCAAACTTCAGTTAATCACAGCAAAGCAAATTCTGCATGCTTCTAACGGTGCCAAACGTCTTGGGGAAAAGAACAGGGCGACAAGATGCATTATGGTCTTTACTCTTTACTAAGGTCAACTGATCCAAATGGCTGATTGGAATATAAGAAACCAATCTACAACTGAACAATTCTACAAGTCGTTTTAAATTAGGTTGCATTAATGCACGGATGACCTGGATGACACATGGAAAGTACAGTACACGCCGTGCATTCTTGTATAAAATCCTCCCGAGAGGAAACATTGCGTGTGAATGACGGTGCAGCAGGTTGTCAGAGAGGAACAGGTGGGAGAAGATAAATGTTGCCGTGTGAGAAACAGGCGGGAACCACGGAGAGAGTAAGATGAAAGACAACGGCAAGTAAAGGGGAGCGTCAGGCAGACGGACAGGAATGAGGAGTGAAAGAAGATAAAGATGAAGGGGAGATGTCGCAAGTAGAGACGGGATGAAGACAAGCACCAGATATCACTGTTGTTTCTTTGCCAGTGAGTAAGCTCATCCTCGAGTCAGCCATTCATCATAGTCATTTTCGAAATAGCTATGTAACTACAGGGGTACACTGACATCAAAGAGGTAGCCTTTTTATAGTTTGCTGTACCAAAATGCTGACGCGAGCTTGTGTCAGTTTATTGCTTTATTTTCTAACACTAGCTGCATTTCTAGCTTTGGCTATTGCCACTGTTGAAGACAGAGTTCCTGCAGTTCATTTGCCATTGTGACAGTTTTACAGACTTTGTTTTTTTTCCCCCTTTTAATGACCAGGACGTTTGCTGGACATTCTGCGTGGTCAGGGCCAGCGAGGTCTGCAGGCCTTCATGGAATCGCTGGAGTTTTACCACCCGGAGCAGTACACACAGCTGACTGGAAAACAGCCCACACAGCGATGCTCCCTCATACTGGGTAAGCAAGGAGTTCTCTGCATGCTGAGGATGGCAGAGGTGTGGACTCACCACGTGTCACAGAACTGAGTTAGACCTTTCAGATCCTAAGATTGACTTCAGGCTCGAAAAAAATGTTAGAATGTACTTTTGAAGAAATAACCTTTTTCCTCTTTCAAATTATTTCCTTTTGTAATCAAATAAGTAAGTAAAAAGAGGCAAATTGAGAGAAAAGAGAAACATCTGTCTGTGGTATGAACATTTTCATTAATACCCCTTGAATAAAAAGACATCTGTGTCTGACATGTTTGCAAAAGGCCCCTGTCAAGACTGTTGAGTGTGTCTTACTGTGCTAGTGGTTTCATTTTTTAGACGCTACATTGAAGTGGATCACTAAGATGCAAAGTTTATAGTAGCCTACTGCAGATTGTAGTCTGAAGACTTTAAAAAAAAAAATTATTTTGCCCCACTTTTTTTCACTGGACATCTACATGGGAGGCTGTGTAAAGGGTTCTTTACTGACACACTGCAAACACACTAAGAGCGAAGACATTCAATCTTTGCGTTTGAATGTTGCACGGCCCGCAAGCAGACCTGCGATAAAAGCACTTAAAAACCTGTTAACAGCTGACCTTTTAGAGCCAGAACGTCAAGTGTGCAATGTAATCTAGGAGATAAGTCCTATCTGCAGAGCTGAGCACACAATTCTTTGTTATTATGATGCTCAAGAGTATCCACAGCCATTTACTATATTGAGATGGAAGGCTTTTGAACATTTGGCCCTAATGGTCTCTCAAAAGATGATCATGTAGAGTCAGAGTTTTTTAACTTTTACAGCACATCTGCTTTGACAAAGTATACACACAATGTTTTAGGGTACCCAGATATTTAAGTGTGTGCTTGCCACTTGTACAAAGTTCTTGCTAACTTTTACAAAGAAGCGCTTGAAAGCATCCTGACTGGAAACATTACAAGTTGGCATGGTTTGTGCTCAGCTGTCTGGCAAGCAATACACAAGTATCTGCTGCCGTACCACCGGACTACGGAGCAGCGTCTTTCTTCAGGCTGTGAGACTCCTCAGCTGATGGTCAGCACTTGACCATTAAAAACATTTTTCCCGTGTCATATAGAGGGACTACAGCTTGTATTACCTTGTGCAATTTTGAACGGCAAATAACTGAAACTTGAAACGCGAACATTAAAACAAGCTTCTCTGACTCTTTGCGTGTGAATTTACCCCCTCCTTACATTAAACACTAGTCGCCATGACCTGTCTTTACTCCCCAGATGAAGAGGGTCCGGAGGGTTTGACCCAGTTTCTGCTTCTGGAGGTGCGTAAACTGATGGAGCAGCTTCGGAACAGCCGTATGTGCGAGCGACGTCTGTCTCAGCGCTGCCGGATGGCGGAGGAGGAACGCGGCCGCGCTGAACGTAAAGCTCAGGAGTTACGTCATGACAGGCTGCAGCTGGAGAGGTTTGTCTACCTATTGCAGTGAGCTTGGATTGAAGTTTCCTATTCTGTCGTTGAGCTGTGAAAAGAAAGAACGTCTCAGAGAATGATATTCCCTGTACTCGTGGGTAAGCAATGGAGTTATGGAAGAAGCTTCTTCTGTTTTTTCCTTTGTTATCAGCTTCATGAGGAAGTAAATTGACCTTCAACATCCAGTTGTGAAATAGTCTGTTTTACAATCTCATGTTAAGGGGTAGGGTTGTCAGAAGTATCTATACTATGATTTTTCAATACCCCATTGACACTTTTATTTTAAAAAAGATTAATAATTGAGAACATTTATGATTATGATGTTAAGGCTGCGTCAGGACTGGGAGTCGGCCAGTCGAGAGCTGGGCAAGCTAAAGGACAGGCACCTGGAGCAGGCTGTGAAGTACTCCAGGGCCCTGGAGGAACAAGGCAAGGCCTCCAACCGTGAGAGAGAACTACTGACGCAGGTAGGTCAGTTGGTAACATAAGTAGAATCAGAAAGTGTACATTGAAAATTCCTAGTGTTTTTATATTAACTTTTAAACTTGAATAACCTTAAAGGTGTAACGGGAATGTATGCATTTTGTACCACAACCAGCATTGTAAACTCTCGGGAGCCCCTCGATTTAAAAAATGAAGTGAGAGGATGAGTCATGTCCCTTCAACCACCACATTCCTCAGCTGATCACGACTCTCAAAGCAGCTGTATACTTGCTGTGGAAAGAGTGGATTTCCCCCAGCTTTTCCCCCTGTCCCCTGTTGCTCTCTTAAAGTTGTTGTTTTAGGTTCTTCATGACGGCCCAAAATTTCTATCTAACAGAGGAAGGGTTTGTTTGTCATGTCGTATGTAGAGATAGGGAACACTATCTTCATACATTTTGGAAGGCTGAGGGTAAAAAAAAAACCAAACATTTTGTTTGACAGAATGATAAGAATGTAAAAATAACTGCCCACGCCAGGTGAGATAGCTTCAACTGGCCCGCAGCTGCAACCTAAGAGCTAAAGTGAGCTGTTATCAGCACACTTGTATTTAGTTTGTGCGCTGTCACAGCATGTCGACCATACCGCTGAGGTGCAAACAACTAGGCTGCAGATACCTGGAGGTATTTGTGGTGAATTTTTTTCCTTAAGTTAATAACAAGATGCGTTATTTTCACTATGGTCATGTAACCTTACGTGCAATGTGACTGCTAATCGAGGTAGTAGGTCTTGTAATTGTTTATAATCAACACTTATTTCATGGAACAAAAATTTGGAAAGAAGATATGTGTTTGTACCTCATATCTTACATTATAGTCCTGCGCTAAAAGCTTTTAAGTCTTTTATTCTAAAAAATGTTTTAATCATTAATGAGTAGATGAACAACCCATTTCATTGCAATTTAAACATGTTTTCAGCAGCATAAGTGATGCCCGGTGGGGAAAGTGTAAAATCCCAGCTTCCACGTCTTTATAGATGCTTTGCTTGTTCTCCATGCAGGTAGAGGAGCTAAGGTCCAGGCTAACAGAGGCAGAGAAACTCGATACTCCAGGGAATATTACGGCGGTGAAAAGAAACAGTTTGCTCTCCAATGGAGTGAATGGTTCTCCACCTGCTTTACCCGAAAAGCCGCTGCACCGTACTGATGTTGAGAAAGCTGAGAAGAAAGTAACTCAAAAGAGGGACTCAGTTCCTGCCACTGGAGTCATAGTATGTTTTTAAATCTACCATGTTTATCCTCTGAAAGCACCTTTGTAACTCGCCCTTTTTCATTTCATCATAGTTTGACCCTCAAGCCAAAGATTTGTTGGCCTATTTCTAGTTGTGTCTCACTAAAGATGCACTCTTTTATGTCCTCAAAATGTTCTCTCTGCTGTTAACCCCAGGCTCTGATGGACATCCTGCAGCAGGACCGCAGGGAGTCTGCAGAGCAGAGGCAGGAGCTCTGTGACATCATTGCAAGGCTACAGGGGGAGCTGCAGAGCACTGAGGAGCACAGGGACAAGGTGAACAGTTATTAAAAAATGTTTAAGATTAGATGTCATATACAGTGTTGAATGGTTGTAACGGTAAACTATGTTTGTAGTTGGAGTCGCAGGGTGAGCAGCTGCAGCTGAAGGTGAGAACTCTCCAGCTGGACTGGGAGACTGAGCAGAAGAGGTGTGTGTCCTATTTCAACCAGATCATGGAACTGGAAAAGGAAAGAGACCAGGTCAGTGTGGGTGGAGGGTCTGGCTCAAGATTGGAATTATGGCTCACAGTCATTACCCTGCCCAACACAATCTGTAACCATCTCACAGCATGAATCAGGGTACAGTTGCAGTTGTGCTGCACTTGAGTCCGCCACTGTGTATCCTGATGCAGATGTACGCTCTGCAGGCGTTTTTTGCAACTAGCTATGGTTGCAAAAAACGTGTGCAGAGCAGACAGGGCCTTTCGGGGGGGGAGGACCTTAAAGAGACAGGATCTTACATGTTCGCACAGAGGACGAATAGAGGTGCTGCAGCAAAGGACAAAATGAGAAAAATAAGTTTTCTGGGAACATAAATACCTTAAAACGAGCATGATGTGGGACCTGTAACACTTTCTACATCATGCAAACTTCTTTTCTCTTCACTTTTTTTTTTTTTTTATGTTTTTACCAGGCTCTGCATAGTCGAGACAGCCTGCAGCTGGAGTACACCGACTGTCTGCTAGATAAGAACCGTCTGCGTAAACGCATTGCGGAGCTGCAGGCCAACCTGGAGCAGCAGCAGAGGGAGCTGGAAAGAGAGAGGGAGAGGAGCCGGGAGCAGATGGAGCAGAGCAGCCCCTGTCTGCACTGTGTGAGTTAACACGGACAGTACCGAGAGTTAGGAGTGCACGACTGCCTTTTCAATGCGACCACAGAACGTTTTACACGCGTATTATTCCCTGTGTCTGCACAGTCCCACCTGTCCCTGTGCAGCGAGGACCAGTGCTACGGCCCCTGCTGTTCCCTCGGGCTGGACCTGAGACCCCAGGCCAGTAACCCTCAACTGCTGCTTCGAAAGGTCAAGGCTGGACTTTACAATTCACAGTAACAATGGAATCGCCATAACCATATAGATGATTTGAATCCATAATCAGTGGTCCTCATTTGTAGGAATGTGGTACTACAGTCGATCATGGGATTTGTAGCTGCTGTTTTTGTACTGTAACCTCTTCTTTATGTAAGGGATCATTTCCACGGGACACAACTGTTCTGGAGGCTGCAACAACATGTTTACTCCCATTGTTTTTATAACACTATGCGAAGAATGCATCTTTGGGACTGCAGTCTATCTTTAGTCATGAGATTAGATCTGATCCAATTATTGTCTAGAGAAGGAGACGTTATAGTAGATTCTTATGCAACTCTAAGCGTGTTTGTACCTGCACAGTACCTCTCACTAACTGTGAGGTCATACTGATAATTTCCCGTCTTATCTGTGCCGCAGGCGTCCTCTAGAGGCCAAGCCAACGAAAACTCTGAGGGTGAGTGGTGTGTTCACTGACAGCTGGAAGACGATTCTCAAGTTTTGAACAAGAAAATACTTAAATACTTTATTTATTTAATATAGATATACTTTTTTTTTTATTTAAATGGTGTTTCTGCTCCTTCACAGATTCGTATTGTAACTCAGAGGAGAATCTCCTTTCATCAGTGAGTATCACGGCTCTGCTCATTAACAAGCACAGGAACAGCGGGAAGCATAGAGAGAATGCGTGAAAGAATGAGTGTGTTTTCTGTTCTAGGACAATGAAAAGGAAATAAACCGTCTCTCCACATTCCCCTTTCCTCCGTGCATGAACTCCATCAACCGAAGATTCAACACAGAGTGAGTTTATCGGCTCCACATAACTCATTTCCTCACCTTCCTTTATTTCATTTGATTAACATCCCTTTTTTGTGCTCTGAAAAGGTTTGATTTGGAGTCCTGGGGCAGCGATGAGAATGACAACATTACAGGTATATTCGATTTTGTCAACTGTCGCACAACTGTCTAGACAAAATGAGGCATTTAAGTCCTCATCGACTTTGACCAGTTATCAGTGATGCAGGACAAGTTGCCTTCTAAATTATTATCGGTGATTTTGTAATTACTTCACGTGGCATCAAAGAACAATAAAACAAATTACAAAGGTCATTGAGTCCCGTCCAGGTTTTGCTTTCTTTCTGAGGCTCTCTGGTGTTTTCAGGTGAGCAGAGTGAACCTTCTTTGTGGGATTCCTGTAACTCCCTACACTCGCATCTCTTCCCCCCTGACCTGGTCAACCTTCCTGCAGTCGCTTCAAATCAACCCAATCCAGATGTTCCCAGGTACGAACTCGCAGTTTTGAGGCCTATCAACGAAACCAAAGATTCATTTCGAGCTGATGTAGTTTTATGATAACTTCCTATTAAATGTTTATTAGGTTAATGTCTATTTTTTAATAGATTTAATACTATGATTGCAAATACTTAGGTGACATACATGATGCGACTGTATGATAAAAGAAATTCATAGAGCACAGGACAAGCAGAACGTTTTGGTCACGGAAAGTGAACTACTCTTTGCCAGATCTTTCCCTGATGTCCATGTCACATCATCCTTATCTGTTGCTGCCGATTCTTGCCATCTCTTAGGATACCCCCCCG
>OMLP01022443.1:46901-58079 GCA_900302685.1 Spondyliosoma cantharus | reverse complement strand
GAAAAGCCAGTCTAGCTGACGATATCACGATAGTCGGAGGAAACGCAACAGGGATCTTCATCAGCCATGTGAGAGCTGATTCCCCAGCTGAACAATGTGGACTGAAGGAGGGCAGTGAGCTGCTAGAGGTGTGTGTCCGCACGGCGAAAAGATCACGTGTGAGGGTTGTATGTGTGAAAACATGCCTCATTGAGAGGATGTGTGCTTCAGATAATGCTTCTGTATGGACTTTTGGACAAATGCACATTGCAGCTCTCCCTGCAAATGTGTGAATTTTGTAACTTGACATTTCGCAAGATCATTGATTTGCAAAAAGGAAACAAAGATGAACATGAGACCATAAGGTTGGAACATAACACGTCGTTTTTTTTTCTTCACGTGGTCCAGCTGGAGCGAGTCCTGTTTGGTGGGGGCAGTGTGCTGCTGAGCCAGTGCACCGCGGAGGTAGCCCACTTTTCTCTGCAGTGGTGGACTGAGCCGTCAACACTCAAACACCGGAGCAACCCAGAGGGTGGGGAATATAAATAGATGCAGAAAACAGAAATACTGTGTTATTGAAATCTCTTCCCTTGACGCACATAAAGATATGTCCATTCATGTCTCAGAAGGACTGAGAGACTAAGCTGTCCCCTCTTCTGTTTCCTGTCCTCAGCATACTCCAAGCTGTGCTCCCAGCTCTCAGCGCCCACTTTTATGGGTGCTGACTCCTTCTATGTGCGCGTCAATCTCAACGTGGAGCCTCACGGTGACCCTCCGTCTCTGGGTGTGTCCTGTGACGACATTATTCATGTCACGGACACAAGGTACAATGGAAAATACCACTGGCGCTGTTCTCTGGTGGACCCACACACAGCCAAGTCCCTGCAGGCAGGGACCATGCCCAACTACAACAGGTAAGACAATTAGAGCATTTTACTACCGTATTATTTTGGACCATATTCTAATTCAGGCCAAAGAGGATTTTCTTACAGTAGCTCTGAAAGACCAGTCCAGCCTGGTTTGAATCATAGTATGTGGTGTAGTGCTAAATCAAGCCCTTAGCATTGAATGTTTCACAACGAAGAGTGTATATAAACTGAATTGTACTATTTTCCATCTCAGGGCACAGCAGTTGTTACTTGTAAGGTTACGGAAAATGGCCCTGGAGCAAAAAGACTTCAAGAAGAAGGTGATGAGACTGCTCATGTTTGAAATGGCATGAACAGCAGGCTCAATTTTCAGTCACCGTGCAAGACCAAACTATTCCACAACTGAAAACCTAGATTAACATGACCTATTTTTCGCTATCTTCCTGAAGTTCTTGAAGAAACCATCTGGACGTGTACGATTGGTCAAGGCAGTCGACCCCGGTTTCCGTGGCATTGGTTCCACACAGCACGTCCTTTACACACTCAGCAAACGTAAGATCCAGGAAATCCATCCAAATCTGAGTGATTAATCTTTTTAAGTGTATGTGCACATTTATGCAAAGACTGTATACCTTCATTTGTGCCTGTCCCCTTAGGTCATGAGGAGCACTTGATCCCATACAGTGTGGTGCAGCCAGTGCAGGTTCCGACTAAGCGGCCGGTCATCTTCTCTCCCTCTCTTCTCTCCCGTGGACTCATAGAAAGGCTGCTGCAACCTGCAGAGTCCGGTCTGAAGTTCAACACCTGCCCGCCAGGTATTTGCACAGCAAACACACTAAATTACACACATGATGCCCCAAAACACCAGTAAACAAACCTGATTGTTCATTCGGTCTCATATGATACACTACAGTCTCTTTCTTCTTACCTATCCTGTGGTTTGTAGAGCCTATCCAGGCATCAGAGAGACGTGACAAGAGAGTGTTCTTGTTGGATTCCTGCAGTCCAGACCAGGCTCTGGGCATACGGCTGCAATCAATACATGATGTAATTAGCCAGGTAGTGAAAAAAAGATAATCTTATTGTTTGTCCAACTGCAAGGCATTCTGCTAAGTGATTGTAATTATCTCAGTTTGGGGCTTGAAATCAGTAACCATCCACAGCTATTACCTGTTTTTTTTTTTGGAAATAAAGCACACTACTGGTAATAATGATGAATGTACATTCGCACAAATTACATAAATCTCCCTTTGTCTCTGTCTCAGGACAAGCACTGTCTGCTGGAGCTAGGCCTGCCCAGTGTTGAGGGGTTATTAAGACAGGGGATTTACCCTATCGTCATCTACATCCGCCCTAAGAACAAAAAGCACAAGACGCTCAGGTATGTGCTCACCTATTTTCCAAAATAAGCATTTTACTTCATGTGTGGAAAATGTCATATTACATATATCCAACATTTTCTTCCTCTAACTTGTGCATATCAACTTCGAACACTTACAATAGGAAGTTTTTTCCACGGTGCGGAGAAGACAGCATAATGGAGGAGGTGTGCCAGGCCGAGGAGCTGCAGCTGGAGACGCTTCCCCTCCTCTACTACACTCTGGAGCCCAGCGCCTGGAGCTGCACTGACGAGCTGCTGGCAGGCATACGCAACGCCATCCACAGCCAGCAGAGGGCCGTCGCATGGGTTGAACTGGACAGGCTTCAGTAGAGGAGAGAGATAGAGCAGAATGTGGATATTCTGTCTGTGAATAAAGAATCTGCCCACAGGCATCACACAAAGCCACATTTGATCATCCTTTTATTTTAATAGAGTGGGCCAAGATCAACTTTGGACCTACTTGGATTTTCAAAGAAGGCCAGATTTGCCCTATTGTACAAGCATACAAACGGTTACTTTATAATTTATATCTATAAAGCCAAGCTGGACTGGCAGAAAAATTAAAATTAAAACAGATTTGAACCACACAATACTTGTTGTAATAGCTGTTTTTTTCTCAACTACTACTTTTTACCATTCAGACACCTCAGTGCACTTGAGTTTTGCACAGTTTAATTATATAACTCTCATTTGTCATTTACCCATGTTGTAAGTGGAAGGTTAAGCTGTGAGGACACAAAGAGGTGTAGCTGGTTGTTGTATGTTGTAAGCAGGGATGTAATGGAGGGCACAAATCTGCTTATCCACATTTTGTGTTTGCGATGAAGACTGTCTTTCTTTTTGGGCTGAGATTATGAATATTTTAAAGAGGAAAACTGAGGATATTTTTAGGTGGGCAATACATGACTGAAAGTTGTTCCATGTGCTGCATTTTTATTTACAATACATTGTACAACAGAAGCTCTAATAACCATGATCATTTTTCTGCTGTCAAATTTTTATTTTGTTTTGTAACTGGTTTATAAAAATAAATTAATGTAAAATAATTGTTTTTACTTCACTTGTGTGCTCAAATACACAACAGACCTATTCTATATTTATTTATTTTTTAACTGAAAAGTAACAACAATGTAGATCCAGACATCAGTGCAGTAGCTACATTAAATGGGGAAACTACACTAATTACCTGAAACACAAATATAATATTGACATGGTAATGGAAAACCAAACTGTGGAGACATCGTTTTTATCAATTCCCACTATAGGACATACTACATATTTCATCAAAAAAAAAAAAAAAAAAGCTTAATTTCTCAAGGGCAAATTTTAAGAACTACCTGGAACAACCAGAGGAAGAAGAAAAGGATATACCATCCTGATAAATCAAATGGTGTAATATGACAATAAACAAACTTTTTAGAAGTTATTTTGAACAATCAGGAAACTTTTAACTGTCAGTAAAGTTACAAAAATATCACAGTGTTCCTGACGGATCAAGATAAATACCAGTGGACACAATTATTCAGCAAAATATTTTTTTTTCATTCATGAGATAAAAAGCCAAATCTAAAAAATGTTTTTTAAAAGGCGCCGTGTGTTGCTCAGAAAGGCACCCAGTTCACCATAAGGTCATTCACAGTCTCGCACGGTAAATGTATTCACAGACTTTGCGTTCAAGCCATTTGTTTACTTATTTATGCATGACGTCATGTTCCTAGTCATAGGCCGCCCTCTGGTGGACAGTGTCGGTACGTGCCCCGCTCTTCCTCCCCTCTCTGATCAACAACCAGCTTGGTGATATCATATGCTGGCTAAACCTCCACACAGAAGCAAAATGGCCGATAGTAAACTAACCGATCATACAGCGTCTGACAGTCATCAAGGGGTTATGCATGTTTTGTTTACAGCTTGAGAACTACAGTCGCTCAAAAAGGATACTCGCCTTTCTTCAATTTTTCTACGATTAACATTTCGCCTTTCGGTGATGTCATTTCTTATTCAATTTAGCCTTGGAAGCCTCGAAGAACTAGCTCGCTAGGCTAGCTACCTTGCTAGCCTGCTAGCGGTAGGTCTGCAAGAATTTTTGCACAGAAGCACTTTATGTCCTATGTGATTCCCGAAGTGAGTATTCAGCATTAACGTTCTGCGTTTTGGTAGCTGTCATTGTGTGTGTACTGATGAAATAAGTTGGTTATTTCCACCTTTACATAGCCAATAACAATTGGGCTTCAGTTTTAGGTAGCTTCGCTTGTTACGCGTAGCAATGCTGAAGAAACGTCACTGAAGTTCGTCGTTTGATTTGGCCCTGTCGACCGTTCGTACAGATGAAGCAGCTTGCTAGCATCTGTTTACTGACTTTTCATTTGAGTTTTTGGACCCACTGTTAAGCTACGACTTTTAACAGTAATATGTGATCATGAAATGCGCTGTGTTTGAAAATAATGGCGATGTTTTTAGCTAACATTACGTGCCTGTTGTCTGCAGTCAACTGCGTAGAGGTTAGATTCGTCGCGCGGAGCGACAGAGGCACCTTGCTCTGGGACAGTCCACCGTCGCGAGCCCCCCACTCTTGAGGTCACGGCACAGTCCTCACCAGCTGCTTTAAAGTCTGCTAGCATTCGGTAGTTTCTCGCCCGAATCAAGCTCTTCTTGTGTCCCCCTCCCCAGTACTCACACACCTATTCTTGATTGGCCTGTTATTCACATTAAAATCCACTTTGCTTGCTGCCAACGTGACTGCAAACATCTGCGTCGTAGGGGTTCTCACACAGTACACAGAGGTAAACATAAAGCTACGTAAAGGTAGGGTTCAGCGAAGGTTTGTCCGGTTAGCTTTACAACAGTGCTATGTGACATGGTGCTAATTATGTGCAGCTTAGCTAACAGGAACTGGGCCCAGTCGTATTTACAGCTCTCTGGTGTTTGAGATCCCTTTACCTTTCCACATATAACCGTATTTTCTCGGCTTGCTGTAGTATGTTTTGCCTCACACGAAAACAGACTCACGTGACTTTGGTATGACTTGTATTTTCATGTCCTATATGTTTACTTTTGGCAGGTAAGAGGTCAGCGAGAGCCTTCATGACACTAGACAGTACTCGTCAAATGAAAGCTAGTACTCTGTGTATCATGTTGCTGTTATTGTCTCTGTTTCAATGCAGAAGAACTGGAATACTTTTATCTCTTTGAGTTTGAGGTCCCTTTTTTGTTTGGCCACTACCTGGGTTGTCTGTTGGTTGGAATTGCAATCGTTTGCTGGTTAATAAATTATGCAGTGAGATGCTAGGCTACCAAGGGCTGTTGTCAAGCTGTCTGCTCTTGGTTAACGTTACAATCCTCACAACATTGACTATGTAGGAGAATATTTGGCCTTGATCTGACGACATGCACATTATCCATTTTCAGTAAATGTCTTAAAGTATGTGTATATATGTTTGTGAGTGTTAAATTACTATTAAGTATGGCTTGAGGTGTAACATAAATAATTGAATGTGTACATTGCCCTTTACAGACAGGAGAATCAGGAAAGGGAACAGTAGTTCATGGAAGACAAGAAAAAGAAGAAAGAAGATAAAAAGAAAAGGGAAACCTCTCAGAAGGTATGAATCAATGTGATACTCCCTATTTCATATCATTAACACTGACTCTGCCAGTGTAGTGGAGTATATGGAGTAGATACATTTCAAAATGAATTTGTTATTTTTATGTTTTTATTAGGTAAGTGAGATTAGAGTCAATTTGTAATGTGGAATATTCAATGTCATATCTTTATCTTCATTTTAAATCGTGCGCTGCTGGTATATTTTTTTGGTTTCAGTAGCGAGGCCAAAGCTTAATGATATTACACTTTTAGGTGTACATGGATGGTGGTAGTGAGCTCAAATCAAAACAATGCAACATTTTCTTGTTTCCTTTTATTTTTTTCATCAGTTTGCCAGCAGCAAATTCTCTTGTACTTTGTATCTGACTCCCTTTATCCCTCTATTTTAGGTGCCAGAACAGAAAATCAAAGGTATGTTTTGTTGTTTCTTTTTGTTTATGTCATCATCATACTACTCCTCCTTTTCACTTTCTGTTCAATACGATGATGTCAGTGGTACGGTGTTTACGTCATATTGTTAAATATGCTTTAATCAGCAGTAACTTGCTCTTATAATAACTTTAGTGTATATTGATGACCTAGGGAATTAAGCATTGGTTTATGCACATGTATACACTTTTGCACTTTACACATTTTCTTAAACTTTTCTTAAACTATTCACAGGAGTAGCTTAACCTAGCTGCAGCTGAGTAACATACACTCTTCCTCTTTTTATCATACGCTAATTAGTGAGTCAAAAACTTGGTTGTTTGTGTATTTCAGTGCCAGAATCAGCCAAGCCCTCCTGTTCCCAGCCTCTCGCCACCCCAGGCTCAGTGTCCCCCAGCCCTGGCCCTGTTGCCCCCTCATCCCCCAGTCCTGGTGCAGCCGGGGTTTCTGCACAAGTTCCTCCTGGTGGCGGGAACAATGCAAAGCAGCGGACTGCTGTGGCCAACGGACAGCCCTCCTCCTCCTCCTCCCCCTCTGGAAGCCAGACCTCCCAGCAGCAGCGATACATGTCCAGAGAGGTTCCACCAAGATTTCGCTGCCAGCAGGACCATAAAGTGCTACTGAAGAGGGGCCAGCCACCGCTGTCCTCCATGCTGCTGGGGGGAGGAGGAGGAGGAGGAAGCGAGGGGGGTGCAGGAGGGGTTGGAGGAAGCAGTGGCTGGGCAGCCACTGCACCTCTTTCCTCACAGGGAGCAGATAACCCCAATGCAAACACAGCTGGAGGCACAGGTGGGTTGATGTCTGAGTTTGAAGTTTGAAATGGAGTCCACTGAGAGCCATAAAAAGTAGTGATCTCTATTTTAAAGTAGTAACTGTCCAGAAAATATCTTTTGTTTTGCAACTCCAAAATGTATTTTAAGGTTTATCAAATAGCCACAGCAAGGATTTTACAAAAGCATACAGTCTAGCAGGCAAAATTATAATATAATATGACTAGAATTGTAGTTTTACAGTTGTACATGATTACAGTGATCTCCATTCACTGTATTGAATACCTGAAATCTTCTGTAATTGGACAATCAGTTGGTACATTCTGCAAGTTGAGGATTGTTGATGCTCAATTTGTCAGCTAAATAAATGATCTCAATTTTGTCTTTGTAGATTCCAACCTGGGTTCATCCTCCACATCACCCCCCAACTCCTCCTCATCTTCATTATGTGTCGCTGCTCTGTCGTCGTCTTCTTCTTCTACTACTACTACTTCAACTTATGCAAATTCCACATGGGGGGCAGGCTCTGGCAGCCCGTCCTCTTCTCAGGGCTGCGGGAAGGTGATTGTGGATGGGACTGACCTGGGGGACTGGCCTAGCATCCTAGGTGGGGCCAAATTGAGTTCTGAAGGGGCTGGAGGAGGGGTGCAGGAGCAAGACTGCCCTGGTAACAACAACAACAGTAGTGCCTCATGGAGTGAGAGAAGCATCCAGCAGAAGGGAGGAGCTGTAGGAGGAGGAGCAGGGAACATGGACAATCCTTCCTCACCTCGTTCTTCTCCTCTTTCGTCCTCTTCCTCGCTTAATGAATGTGTTCAGTCAAGTGGTGGTGTGTGGGGCTCTTCCACCTCCTCTCAGGTGGAGGCAGGGCCAGGATCAGCAGCATTTTACAATTCCAAAGTCTCCCATCTTCTTCCTGGGCCTGAGGATAGCCCTGTGGGTGGCAGCAGTAGTGTCCCTGGTGCCAATTTCAACCCCAATGTGAACCCCTCCGCCTGGCCTGCCCTGGTGCAGGGCGGGACTTCAACTTCGGCTAGCGACAGCCTTCCACTACATTCATCCATTACTTCAGCCTCCTCGTTCTCGGCCAGCACCACCCTCATCACCACTCACTCTCTTTCATCTGTGAATCAACCTGGTCTCCATCAGCAGCACAATGAGACAGCTGTGGTAGAACAGCAGCACTTAGGAAACCTGGGGCCGGAATCGGGTTCAAGCGGGGGAGCACGAGGAGCAGGACCAAATCAAGAAGGTGGCGATGAGAGGGATTGTGGGGTTACTACTGTTGAAGGCGAGGGGAATGGTAACCTTTCTGGTTCTTCCACTTCCTCCTCTACTACATCTTCTTCTTGGAGATCCATGCCTCCAGTGTCCTCTGACCACAGTGCAGGTGCCACACAGGCAGATGGATGGGGTGGAGGAGGGACTGTAGCTCAGGGGCAGGAAGGGAATGTGTGGGGCTTTGGTAGCCAGGGTGACAAGGCAGGGTGGGGCAGGGGAAATGATGGTGGCTCAAATACCCCAGTGGTATCTCAGGGAGCGTGGGAAGGAGGCAGTTTAGAAGCAGAGTGGGGTGGCACAGTGGGAGGTGCAAGTTCGAGTAACTTAGCAATAGGAGGTGGAAGAGGAGGAGACGGGAGCAGCAACAGCAGCAGTAGTGGAGGCAGTGTAGGTCTTGGTGGCAGCGTTTTGCAGGACTCCGCCTCACCAAAGTTTGCAACTATGACAAAAGCTTGGGACAATCAGAAAGGGACTGAAAGTGGGGACAGTGCAGTTGGGGAGTGGGGTGGGCAGGGTGGAGGCACTGGAGGTGGAGGACCCTCATCCTCTAGTGGAGGAGGGTCTATAGCTGGAAGTGTTGGAGGAGGGAGTGATAGTGGGCAAAAGCAGGAGGGATCCTCGTCTGCATGCCAAAAGACCTCCAATGCTGAAGTGGCCTTACTCGGCATGCTCAATCGATCTGACCTAGACCCCAGAGTCCTGTCTAACACAGGCTGGGGGCAGACCCAGATACGACAGAATGTGGCCTGGGATCTGGACAACAAAAGAGGAGTAGGAAATAGAAATGAAAGAAACGCTTCATCTTCCACAGCATTCTCATCAGCAACCATGAACACTACCACTAGTCGCGGTCCTGGGTACCCGTCAAACACCAGTTCAGTAACTAATGATATATCTGCTGGCAGTCACACGACTAGCCATAACTCGGGCCCTGCTGCAGTGAGGGATGGCTGGGATGGTGGTGCTACACAGTCCACCTGTGGTCCTCACATGCCTGGTAACACTATAAGAAAGCCAGGAACAACCGAAGAAGATATGGAGGGCAACCAGGGCAAGGCAGCTGGAGGATGGGGTGATCTCCCACCTGAAAAGCAGGGCAAAGGATGGGGGACTGAAGAACAACAATGGGGGGATCGCAGAGGTAGAGGAGGGAACTGGAGAGACTTTGGAGAACAGGGTAGTGGGTGGGGAGATGGTCCAGAGGATAAACAGGTCAGAACAGGAGGGTGGAAAGGGGCTGGAAGAGGAGAAGCCGGTGGTTGGGGAGGAGACTGGGGACAGAGAGACTCTATGCCTGGAGGTGGGAGTGGCGATGGCCGAAGCAGAGGTGGAAGCAACTCCGATGAGGGATCTTCTTGGGGTAATTTGGAAGAAGGTGGATCTCAGCGAGGAGGATGGGGAGGAGGAGGAGATGTGGGTGGAGGCAAATCCCACCAGGACTGGGGTGGTACCAAGCCCCATGCAGCAGCACAGATACCAAACAGCCAAGTGGCACCAATGAAAGCCCCAAATCAACAGCAGCACCAATCACAGGGCCAGCAGCCACAAGGAGGTCCCATGCAGGGAGGGTGGAACAGCCGGTCCAGCGTTGGAGGTGGAGGTCCACCATCCAAGAATCAGAACCAAAGTTCGGGCTGGACTTCTGGCCCGATCCCCAAAATCTCCGGAGGTGGGGGTGACTCCCTGGAGCCCAGTGGCTGGGAAGAGCCCTCCCCTCAGTCCATCAGTCGCAAAATGGAAATCGATGATGGCACTTCAGCCTGGGGAGACCCAACCCGCTACAACAGCAAGAATGTGAATTTGTGGGACAAAAACAGTGCTACAGCTGACCAAAGCCAGGTCCCACCGCCCATGCAGCAACAACCACCTAGAAGGCAGCAGGGGATTCAGCACAGCAGGGATACAAACCCTGCCAGTACTGCAGTTGGTAAGTAGAAGGGGAACTGGTTAAAACAAATGAAAATAAAATAAGTTTGCAATCAGCAGGCCACAACCAAACTAGACTGAACATTTGGATTGTTCTTGAAATAATGCAAGTTGTCATATATATATTAATTTTTTTATGTTTTTTATTATTTGTATTATTTAATTATTCCAATTACTACAATTTTTGCTCATGTCAGTCTAATTGTAACTTAATTGACTTTTGCCATCAAAATTACACATTTAACTGCACTATCTCTCTGGCACATTCTAAATCTTCTTTTCATCAATCTCCAGGTCCAGGTATGTGGGGAGGTGGTGCACAATCTGTGGATAATGGTACGGCTGCTTGGGGTCAGACGTCAGATGCAGTAACAGGTTGGGGCGATCCAGATGAACCCGCCAAAGCCTCTGGCTGGGGGACCCCTTCACCCAACCCTATTAAACCTGGTAAGAGTAGTAACAATGTGTATGCTTCAAAATATTACAATATCAGAGTTCTGTGTTGTTAATGCTCTCTATTAATCTGAGACATGAAACAGAGACTAAAAAAAAGTAACATTTGATTTTTTTCAACATGCCAACATTATCATAACCGTTTGCTTTGATGTTGCTGCAGGCACCAAGTCAATGGAAAGCTGGGGTGGGAAAGGAGAGGGCTCTGTTGCAGCCTCCCGTCACCCCAGCTGGGATGAGGAAGATGATGGTGGTGGAGGGGTCTGGAACAGCACTGGCTCCCAGGGAAGCAGCTCCTCCTTTAACTCTGGAGGCTGGGGTCAGACACATGGTGGAAAGAGAGGGAATATCAAGGTAGACAAAAGTAGTTTTAGGATGCACAGCAACTCTATGTGTCCTCTCTTAGTTCACTGTATTAAGTTCTTACTTTGTTTAGTAACATTCTTCAATGCTGACAATCGTTTGCTCTTTCTTATTCATGTTTTGTTT
>OMLP01022443.1:19698-39022 GCA_900302685.1 Spondyliosoma cantharus | reverse complement strand
GGGGTTTTTTTTTTTTTTTTTTTTTTTTTTAGCAGACTTGTCTTTTTTTATTGTCCGACCTGCAATAATAAAAAAGAACATTTTAATGACACAAAGAGCTGAAGGCATATGCGTTGAGAAAATGGACATGCCAAATCTTATCAAACTGTGTGGAGTGGGAGGGAGGGGTGGGACGGGTTGTTTACAGATGCAGAGTAAAGAGTTACCGTACGTTTTTAATGTTCTGTTGTTGTGTATTCGTTTTAAATTAAGACAGGCTTTAACACTCCTGTTCAGTGTTTTCGTTATGAGATTTTACAAAGGAAAAATTTATTTAAACAAATGAGAACAAGATTAATAAAGATGAAAGTATTGGCTTCTAAATGTGTCCTTCTGGTCATTTCTGTAATGTATTTTCTAATTGTGTAATTTTGGGATGGTGAAAAGTACTTGTGGTTTTCTTTTGTTGAGTACCTTCTATGCTGAACCAACTGTAGTTTAAAACTACCCCTAATGCTATAATGCATATTAGAAAAAGAAAGCCTTGTACTTGCTTCAGTGATGAGTATGACGAAGAAATTACATCATGGGGAAGGTGTATGAGCTGTTCATATATACAGACGCGACCATAGAAAAACAAGCCAGCATGTCCATCTGTCACCCTCTTATTACTGTCCACAAACCAATCCTATTTAACACCCACGTCATCCTACAGTAAGCCACTGCTTGCTGTATAAAATGATATACCTTCTCTGGTACAGTTGAGGCTTTTTGTTTTGCTAATTTGATATACTGTCAACAAACATTTTATTATAGATCACATTTTTTCCATAGATTCAAACCCAAATTTCCAAAATTGTTGTGACTGGACCATTTACAAATGAGTGCTTATAACCAGGCTGAAGCCACTGTGCATCTCTGTAATTTGTAGGACACCAGAAACTACCAGACATGAAGATGAAATTTTGACACAGGTGTGTACATCCAGTGAGCAGGGTTGGGTAAGTGGGATTGCATAACCAGATAACAGATTTTAAAAGAAAAAGGTACGATTATTACAATCAGCCTGGATTACATCAGAAAAAAAATGAATTATGTTACTTTGTTTGGGATTACTTGATAACATGTTTGGTAATGTCTTTGAAACATGGCCTTTGTTTTGAAACATTGTCTCGTGTCGTATACAGTACACCTGTGATATGTGCCAGTACATTTTTGTAAGGGTGATAACCGTAGAAGCTGAATATAAAAACATGCATTTTATTTGCATTAAAGCAGTTTTTAAATGTTTTAAGAGAAAACTACAACAACTAATAAACAAACTAAATGTTTTGTAAATATTTCTCTATATAATGTGCCATATTTTAAATGTTTGATTATGAGTTAATGCAGAAGTAATAAGATTATATATATTTTCTAATCCAATGGATTGCATGACTATTATAAATATTGAAATGTATTTTGTATTCAGTGATTGATTACATTTTACATATACAAGGAATCTGCCCCAACCCTGCTGACAACTGATGCTTACCAGGACATCATCTGGAAGATGCTGGCTTTGTTAACTAATAGATAAACTTTATTGATTACAGGAAAAATACAATTATCATTATTGGAATTTACTGACACTACAAAGTGATGCGTGTGTTGATATACACAACCAAACGAATGCATTCACTTGGCGAATAGCCATTTTGACTCAAATGGAGAAAAAGAAATAAGGGGGATAAGTTATGAATGGTCAAATTTATGGAGGAAGGAGCAATTAAATGTGACGTTTTTTCTTTAATGACTGTGCCCTGACATCCAGAGAATGACATCATCGACGTTGTGAACGGGCGCGTTGTTAAGTAACGAGAGGGGGAGACAGACTCGAGTGGAGAACGACCGCTCGTGCTGCTGGAGCTTCTTGGGACTATCAACAGGGAGTGCAACCGACGACAGATCTAAGAGCTGGGGGAATGAGAGCCGCCAGAATCCGCTCCCATCCTCCTTTGCCCAGGCTCTTGACCGACTGACAACTATCGGATCAGAACCTCCACTGAATTAGCTTTCGGACGAACCCAATATCGGGTAAGTGGTGGGTCGGGGAACCACAGAAACCAAGGGGGAAAAGGGCCTGATTCGGCCGAATCAGAGTATAGTATTCACGGCTTAGAGGAGAGGGGGAGGGGGCGAGTAGCAAGGATGGCTATCTATACAGGCTAACCTCGTACATAAATGGGTGCGGTTATAAGTATGATACGAAATGTGGCGAAATGCGATATATACGTATTTTTTTGCCCGTTTGGTTTCGAAATAATCCTGGTGCAGTACGTAACACGGTTCCGTTAACGTATCTCCACTGACGTTAACGCTAGCTTACTCGCAGCAGCTAACGTTCACAGTTAACTAACGTAAATGTCTTCGCCTTATGTTTGGACTGCAGGCGGCTCTAAATTATACAAACGGGTCTTTTAAAACATCATAACTGTGAGTTGATTTCATGTAATGTTTTTGTTTGAGCAAATATGTTTGCCCTCGTAGCGAAAAATACAACTGACTTGCTGCTGCTCCAACCAGGAAAGGACACCGTAGCCTGACATATTCCATCACTGTAACAAATTGTTATTAGATAGTATTTATTTTATGCTTTGTAAGTTCGGGTTATATTGGTGGTTGCATTTGGTGTCGAGTCTGGAACGCAGGAGCTGATTGTGGAGTGACAGCTGTCGGAGTGTGAGAGGCGTAACAGTGGTGTTGTTCATGTGACTGAAATCTCTAGCTTTGGGTCTCTGACACTTGTTTTCTCCTTCTTTTTTTAAAAAAAGAGAACTTATTTTGAACTTTCATGGCCACTTTCGACACAATTGAATCGTACTCTCTCAATAAGAAACACAACATTACTTTACACTTGGGGTTTCATGGGGTTGCAATGATGTATGGCTTATTTCAATGTACCATCTCCTAGGGGCATCCTGCCACCAGGCTCATCTTAACTACTACTGTACTGTGTTATCTTAACAAATCCACGGTCCTAAAGACCACTTTCACAACAATAACAGCGGAAACTGCTTTTTCGTGTGCAGTGTGAAATGCTCGGTACGCTTTCCATTGCACAGGCCGTCTTTGAAACGTCTAACCATGCATTCTTTACATTGCTGCTAAATTTACACTATGCAACTCTTTGCAATACCAAGTTCTCCCTTGCTAAGCTTTTTAGAATGAGGGTATATGCAAATGAGAACCATATGGAAACTGTGCGATTTAAAATTGTGTGACACTGTTTCTGTACCAAGTAATTAATCAACGGCACTTACAGTGCAGCCTCCTGATTAATGTTGCTCTCTAAACAGGGTCCCTGGCTGCAGCATGTGAGACACCCTCTTGAAACATAACCCTTTATTAACCCAAATCCATCTGCCTCCATCACATCCACAACAGCAGGTTGTCCTCTCATCAGCTGGAGTTGACAAGGAGGTCTAGGGGCCTACCTAGCTTACAATATGTTGGTGCAATTGATGTTTATTCACTTGAAATGAGGAGAGCGAAATGCAAGTTATTTTTATTTTACATCCTTGAGCAAGGATCAGATGGTCCGAGATGATGGTATGTAAATCATCACAACTGTTAAAGTAGTAAAATAGTGTCAGCTCTTTTTTCCCCCTCTGCTTACAATCAAGCAAAGTAACTTCTGGGATAATTTATGTTGTGAGAAGGGTTACTCTGGATGGAAGCAGACTGAATGCAGATGGACAAGTCCTTGCAGAATTGATGACTCTTCTACTTGCTTGAGTTGGCATGTCTGTGAAACTGAGGTTGTCTGAGAGTGATTTGTTCTGTAATTTCTCTGACTTGTCATGAGACTGTGTCATGTTTACTACAGGGGATGTGGATTGAGGCAGGAATCTAAAGATGATAGGTTTTCTTTCATATATTGTTGAACTGTCAGTAGGGCACATGACTGGAAGTGTTATTTGAAGATGCAGCAGTAGTACATTTTGAACAGGGCCCCACTGTTGCTATAACGGCACAGTTTTTGTTGACATAGTTTTCTGAAATTGTTGGAAAGGAAGCAAATATCCTTGATTAATGATGCTCTGCGCTGATGCATGCTCTGCAGCCCTTTGCTTTCTGAAGTTTGTTGCACAGAATCGTCTGAGGGCCTTGACACAGATAAAGCCAGCCAGTGCTCCGTGGCTGCTCATGCCTTCCCTCCCTTGGCAGTCCTCGTACAGCACAGTGGAGAGAGCTTAGTCTTGCTTTTGCAGTGGCTGCACATTGTGGCGTGGTAGACCGAGTACTAAATAAATGATGATCCTGCTCCAGCATCACGTGCAGTACAGCTCAGAAGATGCACTTCATTTCACTTCATGTGTTTCAAGTACTCGTGCAGCAGTTGATTCTGGTTTTCAAGTGTGGCAACTTACAATTCTGTGGAGCCCTCACTTTGCTGTATTTCTTTCTCCTCCCGTCCTTGTTTTTGCTGATCTCACTTCAACCACCTCCCCCTCCCAATCCTAATCGTGTATCTCTGGAGGCCAGACAGCTGTTTGCTGATGAACTAGCCCTGCTAAGGCAACATTCTCACACAAACACGTGGTCAGTTCTGTGTGTCTGGGACTGACGGATCATCATGTGAGCAGCTGACTGACCCTTAAGAATATCATCCCTCATTCTGCCACTTGGGAAGAAGACCTATGTTCTATTCAGTTGAGATAGTTTAGTATTATAGAGCTAGCACTAACTCTACAATGTTTCAGAGTTGGTACTGAGTGAAAAGAAGTGCACAGATGAGCTAGCATGGTGTCATGTGTCCTTTGCTTTCCTATAATCATCTCTATTTCTCTGTTGCTGGCAGTGACAACACGCAACCATGGAGCTGAGAGTTGGGAACAAGTACCGGCTCGGGCGAAAGATAGGGAGTGGTTCCTTTGGCGACATTTACCTTGGTAAGTGTAAATGCATACCTTTTTTTCCCCCCCCCCACCTTTCCATGTGTCTCCTCTGTTATTGTTCTTTCCACATTACATTCTGGACAGTCTCCCTTTTCCTACTATACCATAATTTCCCCTCTTACGTGGGCTCCATCCCCCATTTTCCATCATTGGCATGGTACTGGTACAATAGCCATAGCTCTTACAGCTGCGGTTGTATTTTTGTGTGTGTCTTCAGGTGCCAACATTGCCACTGGTGAGGAGGTAGCCATCAAGCTGGAATGTGTGAAGACCAAACACCCACAGTTGCACATTGAAAGCAAGTTCTACAAGATGATGCAAGGAGGAGGTAAGGAGTGAATTTAGCTGACAAGCTCCACAAGATATTTCAAGTGGTGCTTATCTATTTGTTTGTCCCAGTCAACGTTATAGATGCGAATACTCTCCTCAGCCTGCTGGAAAGATGTACAATAAATTATTTTAACAATAAGAATTTGACTGAACTATTATCTTATTATACGTCAATCCAATTTAAGTAAACCTAGATGAGTAAAGTCATTTTCAAAAAATTCATTATCTTGCATTAGATTTACCAAGTTTAAACATAGAAGATGTAGTTGATGCAAATTAGCAAAAAAAAAAACTGCAGGTATGTCAGTTATAACCGGTTGAAGAAACCTTATACTTACTCATACTTGTATGCGTATGTGTTTATTCTAGTGGGCATCCCATCGATAAAGTGGTGTGGTGCAGAGGGAGATTACAACGTGATGGTAATGGAGCTGCTTGGTCCCAGTCTGGAGGACCTTTTCAACTTCTGCTCCCGGAAGTTCAGCCTAAAGACTGTCCTGCTTTTGGCAGACCAGATGGTATGACACAAACCCTCATGTTAAGCCAGGGGCATTAGAATTAGGACATTTTCACTGTTGCTTTAGTTTAGATCCCGATATGTGAAACTTCTGATTACAAGTAGAATACAGCGAAAACATATTTATGATCCTACTAGGTCATGTGCATGACCTACTTGACGTTTATTTGTTGATGCACGCCCTATATATATCCTTTGCACATGATTCCCCTAAGGCTTCTACAAAGATTGTAGACATTTTGGTCTCCGCTGCATTTGTGCATCCAGTGTACTTGTAATTTTGGCCTTGTCTTAGACTGCGCTGGCCTAGATATTTCATTTCATGCATAGCTCTCTCAAGTACAACTCATATCACCTTTTGTTCTTGCTGCAGCCAAGTTGCTGTGTCAGAACTCTATATGGATGCTTGACTCTCCCATTATAGCCTGGGGTTATCACCTTTCCATGTCCTGTCTTCATATATCCAGTTGTCCTCCCTTGTCCTTTTGCTTAAGTTTGCTCAAGTTATTGATGTATTGGGTGCACCTACTCCTGCTCAGTGAAACGACTCAAGGGGAGTGTTGGCTTGACTGCATGTAGAATGTGGTATTGTGACCTTGTTGCTATGAATTGATGTCACCATGATATTTTCCAGTGTATCCTGTGTATCCTGTTTATCCATGTTTTTTTTAGATTCTGTACTACAGAGCCTGACACCACTCTTTGTCACCTATATCATCTTTAGATAAGTCGCATTGAGTACATCCACTCAAAGAATTTCATCCATCGGGACGTCAAGCCTGACAACTTCCTGATGGGGCTTGGCAAGAAGGGTAACCTGGTGTACATCATTGACTTTGGCCTGGCCAAAAAGTACCGTGATGCCCGCACACACCAGCACATCCCTTACAGGGAGAACAAGAACCTGACTGGCACAGCACGTTATGCTTCCATCAACACGCATCTTGGAATCGGTAAGGCACGCTTGGAGAGAATGCACAACACTGATAAGTCACTTATTTTGCAAATTGGATTAGATCCTCATAAAAAAAATCACTGCTGTTGGCCTCCCACCCTGTTATTCACTCACAAGTTGTGACACAGATGACACTTTGAAGACTTGACCTGTTAGACTTGTTGTGATTCATGTTCTTTTACATTCTATGTCCTGCCATGTCGGAGAGGTTAGAGTATCTAAATGTGTGGGTGATCCTGCCTTAAGCAGACTGAAGTTCAGCAGGATGCAATCAATCAGTTCAGTCCAGTGTTTTTATTAAACAGAATCTTGCTTCTTCTCTTGGAAACTGTGTAATTATTTTATAGCAATAAAAACTGATAGTTGAACAAACTATGCTACTTCACAACCTTAGCGCCTCACTCCATGGTGTTGATAAGAGTATTCATAATGTTGTGGTCCCAGTGATGGGTAGCCTTACTGTCTGGCATATCAAAATTCTAATCCAACAGGGTCACGTCCTCACTTCACTTTGATGGCTGACTCCAATCACCATGTTAAATATGATTCATCAGAGTTGGCTCATGATGATATCTCCCCCCACATTACATTCATCCCTAGCCTGGATGTGTAATGTAAATTACTACGTGTCAGATTTTCCTGTCGACAGAAGGCATTCCTTCTTACTGTCTTCTAGTGTCTGTGTACAATAATACAATACAATAATGACCTCCGAATATTAAAATTTTCCTGAAGTTCTTATTGGTATTTAACTTTTTTTCAGCCAGGAAGCGGCCATCATTTGGCTCTACATTCCATAAACGGTTTTGTCCCTGATGGTTACTGCTGTTCCCTCATCTCTGTCCTCCCGCTGTCTGATTTCGGACATACCTTCTCTTTGTATAGTCTTTTTGTTTATACACACCTTATCTGATCTGACTGATTATATGAAGGCAGAGGGCTCATGAGAGTGTAGAAGAAGGAAATGCCATCGGGGAAGAAAAATAGCCGTGTTGCAGTATTGTCATTTCAGTGCAATGCTCTCATTCATTCTACATATACGTTCTACTGAGTTTTTTTATACAACCATTTAAATACAGTATCCCATCCCATTGCAGTGTTCTAGCTGAACTGTTTCAGCCCCAAATATGTTATTATTTACGTCTGTATTTTGGATAGATATCATTTAGGGTTGTCTGTCGCCATTGACTGAGAGCCAGTGACTACTTATCCCTGACCATTGTACCATTGTGATTTGAAAGGCTCCCCACTAATTAAGATGCGTGTCCCCTCAGAGTTGCCGTAGGGCAAGAGTTGTTGTTCGTGACATGTGCAAAGAGGAAATGAAAAGAAGTGTGTCGCTGCTCAGTGCACTAAAATTACATCTCCATGTATTATTTTGGGCCTGTATACGGCTTTTTATTGATAGTACAGGCTCAAGATATAGCAGGAAACAGGATGAGAGAGGGGGGGAGTGACAGCAGAATTTCTTTTCCCGTGGGTCGCTGTTTCTCAATTATGCCGTTTTTATACACAGTGTAAGCTTAGGTTAGGTTAGCTTAGGTTTCTTGGCTAGTCGGCCAACCTTTTTAGTGCATATGAGGCTGAGCAAAGCTAAGGCACAGGGATGTGTGTCGGTAGTAACGGGAGAAAGTTTCATCTTCAGGGCCAGACGGTTGGAAATTCATGTCAGAGCAACTGTGGGTATCAGTGGCGGCTACAGCGGTGAGCTAATACACAACTGCTACCTTATGACTGCACTGAGGGGACATGCAGCCTCAAATTTCGTCCGTCACAGTGTTTTCTCTGTAGTAGTGCTGGGCGGTATACTGGTTCACACCGAATACCGGTGTATAATTTCGTTATGTATTTTTAATATACTGCCATACCGGTGTATTTGATTACACAATGTTCGGAACGCTACGCTGCGGAACGCTACGCTGCGGAACGCTACCCTTTTCAATATTGCGCCAAGATGAGCAACTGGAAAGCCGCTGAGATCCAGGAGATGCGAGTGTCTCCTCGTCTCTGTAGCTGACAGCTAGCTTGTTGTAGCGGCAAGCTAATGCTCGCTACTTTCAAATTGAAAGCCCCCCCTCTAAGAACCCAGTTCTAAACTCCAGTGGGGTGCAATGTAAAGCTCTTATTTTGAAGACAAATTCGACCTGCTTTCCTGTTCCGCCACATTTCTTCCGATACATATGTTGTACGTCACTTTTCAACTTCGTGCTTCATGTCACGTCACATGTTTACGCTGACCCCAGTGGCAGCTTTTTGGGAAAGAAGCAATGAGAAACTGGTTGAGAGAGGAAAATGACACCTCCCTTATAGAGTGTCGCCTTTACCTTGCAGCAAATGTGCCACCTTTTCTATCTAAAAGGGGCTAGTAATTCCTCTTTCAAGCAGTAGAAAATGCTGTGAACACCTGATTACGCATGAAAAAAAATAATACCGTCATATACCGTGAAACCCTAGGAATTTTGAAAAATACCGTGATATACATTTTTGGTCATACCGCCCAGCTCTACCCTGTAGACACCGTCATATGCCAATTCGACACATTACCCAACCATAATGTGTACCTTTTTTACATTTTCAGTATTTACTGAATGGACAATTATTTTCGTGCTTATTTCAGTTAGAAAATGTACTTACTTAATCATGACATCAAGTAGTTATTTTGGATGAACCATTAAATGTGAAATTTAAGCAACCAATAATAGTGGTAAGTATTTTGATGCCCACACCTTACTTCCACTTTTAAACTCAGTGTTCAGGAAAGGATTTTGTTCACTTTGAATCAACAAAAGAATCATGCACAAAAGTGTACACGTTTCTCGGTAAGTGCCGCATGAGCACCTTATTTTGTGTGATGGAAAGAATATTACACAGTGTTGGCAATACCACACATAAGTATCAGGAATACCGATACTGAATTAAACGGATGAGCCACCCATATTTCAGAGTCTGTTAAACTCCATTTTGGCATTTTCTATATAGTCGTTTGAAGTCAAATAGATGTTGTTTGGCTGAGTTGTGACACATTGCCAACTTGAAGATCACTGTGACATAACATCTCTTGAAGGTGCGGTAACAAAATAATCTGCAGAATTGTGCCAATGAGCCCCTTGTTTGTTTTTGGCAGTAAGAGCTGACTTACTAGTCAAACTACTACCGTAGTTTTTACACACAGTGAGCACTTACTGATCACTGGTGATTTATTTAAAACCTGTAAACAAGGCCTGTGTAAATGACCATTCTGTACAAACTCTCACATTTTCTGTCCACAGAGCAGTCCAGACGTGATGACCTGGAGTCTCTTGGCTATGTCCTCATGTACTTCAACCTGGGTTCCCTCCCCTGGCAGGGCCTCAAGGCCGCCACCAAAAGACAGAAGTATGAACGAATCAGTGAGAAGAAAATGTCCACACCCATCGAAGTTCTTTGCAAAGGATACCCTTGTAAGTGATGTGTCTCTGGTGCCTCTGTCTATTGGGTTAGTAACATACCTGCAGTTCTGAAATGATCTGCAGCCGCACTATTGGGTTCTCAATATGGAATTGAACACTAACAGTGCAAATGTTGTCTAAGCTTTTGTAGTCAAGTTTCTCCTAATGACTGTTTTTGTTTGTTTTCCTATAGCCGAGTTCTCCACATACCTGAATTTTTGCCGTTCACTCCGTTTTGATGACAAGCCAGACTACTCTTACCTGCGACAGCTCTTCAGGAATCTTTTCCATCGCCAGGGTTTCTCCTACGATTACGTCTTTGACTGGAACATGCTCAAATTTGTACGTTTACAAACAAGTTTAAGTATTGTATTTAAGTATTGTTTGTTTTGGTGCCTAGAAAAGACGTTTTTTGTTAATGGAACAGCTTTAATGTGGCTAATCTCGTCTATCAGGGTGCCAGTCGGACAGCCGAGGATGGGGATCGAGAGAGGAGGACCGGAGATGAGAGGGACGAGAGGATTGGAGGAGCCCCCAGGGGGTCTGCATCACGGGGCCTCCCTCCAGGTCCCAACCCTGGAGCTGCCAACAGAGTCAGGAATGGGCCAGAGCAGGCCATCTCTAACCCTGCCTCAAGGGTCCAGCAGTCTGGTGAGTACTGCTAAATAAAAAGTCTCAAATTCCTCCTATCCATCTGCTAATAATGTAGTAATACTATGCTGACACTGCAGTATCGGCACTTGACCTGGTTCTCAATTTTGTCCCCAATTTCAGGGAACACATCGCCTCGTGCAATTTCTCGTGCAGAGAGGGAGAGGAAGGTGAGCATGCGGCTTCACCGTGGCGCTCCTGCCAACGTATCATCCTCTGACCTCACAGCCCGTCATGACCAATCAAGGATTTCCACATCACAGGTGAATACACACTCACAGGGGTTTTTTTTGTACATTATTAATGTGTTGGTTTTAATCTCTGATGATGTATCATGAAAACTACTATACAAGTCAAATGTATTGTGATTAATATTATTATAGCTTCTTTGGTCGGCCATGTGTCACACACTGCATTAATGGAAAAAATCATTCATTTATGAGAATGGCGTGTGTTAAAGTAGACAATGCTAGGAATGGTCAAATTGTTTAACATTTTACATACAGCTTGACATCTAGAATCGCAGTTCCTTAGTCCTTATAGATGAGGACTAGGGTTATAGTTTGTGTGTATAAACTGCACCTGTAAAATATGGCATAGACTGAACTCATCTAGGTGTGGGTGATTCATTAACATTGCAAAAGTTATCACAGCATTGTTGTGTGTCAATTTCTTGCGCCATTGACCAAAGTATTCAATTTTAGTGTTCAGGTAAACATTTGAATTGTGAACAATCATAGTTCAGTGTTAAAATGTGTTACTAATATATTGAAGGGATAACAGTAAACTATCATTGAGCCCTTCTTCCACCCACATTTTATGTTTATTAAATTAGAAGGTAATAAAATAACAGGAGCTTTGTTGCACTAGACTCCAAACTAATACAGCGGCAACAAAGGGCTCAAAAATTTTCATAAAATCAGTTCAGCACTTCTTTGCGATGGTTACACAAGAACAAGCTTGTAGAACAAGCTTAAGAAACATAGTATTTGTCACATGGCTATTATACTTGAGTATCATGCATTGCAGTATACAAGTATTGTTTTGTTCTTAATGGCTTTTGGGAAACTAGAATCAACATCACAATTTTAATGGACAACAATTGGATTACACTTTAAAACAGGCTAAATAGTACTCACAGTAGCTGTATTATGAAAACAATTTTGTCAGAACAGGGTTGTTATTGGCTAATTCCTAGTAATAGTCTTGATTGTGTTTCTTTTGCAGGTCAGCGTGCCATTTGAGCACATGGGGAAGTAGAAGTGGTTGGCTCTGCATGCACATGAAACTGACAGGTGAGGTCTAATTTCACTAATTTATTCACATGCTGACTGCAGAAATACACCAATTGCCAAGATGTCGCGCTGTAATGACCATCTCTCCATTTTATTTTTTGTTGTTGCAGGGCTGCAAAGTATATTCATCGCTCCAGATTGTTTTCCTTTTATTTTTACCTTGTCTTATGAAAAGATGATTGCCAATGGACACATGGATCTCTGGAAAAGGACAGTAAATCTTTAAAGGATCCACGGAAATACATGACAGTATCCAACATGCACTCTTTCATGAACTCTTCTTGCTGAACCGTGGACCACCACAAGACAAAAAGCAAATAAATAACAGTTCTACATCTTTGTTACTCCATGGTTGCTCATACCTGCTCCACTCCTCTAAATGTTCCCTCAGTACCTTCTGTCTGACAAATGTGAAGAACTGTTGGCATCAGTGAAGCAGAAAGGTATCTGACACGTGTGTGTTTCTTGTCCAAGGTCAGCTTGGCTTCTGATATGCTGATTGGCTTTGTAAAGATTTCTCCTTTTCAGTTTTAACCCCACAAAAACTTTTCATTGAATGTTGCCCCTTATCTTTCAATTGGAGCTTGTTTTAAGTTTCCCTTCTTTGCTTTTTTGAGAGAAATGACAGCTGAAAGATACAGAAATGGGGAGAGGTAGTTGAGAGGATAGTAGGAAAAAAGAAAGGTAACTTAGAAAAGGATAAGTAAGTGATGTTTTAGCTGTTGTAGAGTAATTTTCTGGTGAAGTAGCAATTTGCTTGGCCTTCATCCATGTCAGGCATATTTTACTCTTCTTCAAAACTCGGCCACAAAAACCGCCACCACCCCTTGTTTTTGCCTGTTTTGACTTACATGTTCTCTTTGGTTTTAATGTGAGTGGGTAAGGTGAAGAATGACCATAGATATTGCAAAGACACACTCCCAAGTCTTGAGGGAAATCTCCTCAGGAATTTCTCAGTGTATTTGACCAGAGAACATAGCTGCCCATTTTGGCTAACAAATAGCGGCTGCAATTTTTATGATAGTTCTTAATGTTACCTTTTTATGCTTTTGTTATTGGAGGTCATAGGGGAGTGGGCAGGCTCTGTTAGGGGTGACTCGTAGGGGATGGGACATCCAATGATTTTTTTCTTCTTTTTTTTTTTTAAATGTTTACTTCACTGTAAATATTTTTTATTTCAATGTAAAGCCAAAATGTGGTTATTTGTTTTAAGGTGTAAAGTAGAAAAATGCATACTAATGACATAAATTGGGACTGGGTTCAGAATTTTAGGTATTTAAAATACTAAATTGTGGGATTGGCTACTGTTACTCTGCCATCTGGGTCATCCAACATTGTGTGTGTGTGTGATGTGTGCACGTGTGTGCACGCTTTGCATGTGAGAGTGAGATGATGCCCTGCTAAGAATACAAGATTCATTTTGTCTTTGTTTGTATGCTGATTGTTTTTATCTCTATTCTCAGCTATTTATGTTAAACTATTTTTTATTCGTCTGAAATAACTCCCTTATTCCTATTTCTGTTTAATTTCGTCCTCCTGTAACTCATTAGAAGTAGCTTGTTTGTTTTTTTTTGCTTGTCCCTTTTGTTCTTAGGCCTCAAAGGTTATCCACCTCAAGTCATACATAGGGCTTTCAATATTCCTTCTGCAAAGTTTATATGCTAATAGTTTTGATGTCACCTTTGGATTTTAACCTCCAGCAACCTTGATGATGTCATTAAAAAGAAAACAACTGATGCAATTGCAGGGATGTGTAAATAACAGTGTACTGTGTGTGTAATTACCTTTTGTACAGGCCACCATGACCCAGTGGTATTGTAACTGTTGGGTTGGGAATGGTATAGAAGAGTGTGAGGTGATGGGGATTTCACTTTATGTATTGTGTACTGATATCTTGTACAGTTCTTTAACACACTTTATTTACAACAGTATTTGTGTATATTTTATGAAGTAATAAAAATGAATAACGTTGCTCACAACCTTTCTTGCTCATCTTTCCCTTACCGCTGCGTGTAGATGTTTTTAAGGTGGTGTCCTAGTTTTTAATTGAGTGTTTTTTGGACACAACAGCCGATGCAGTGCATTCTAGCCTATACAAAGTTACATCATGTTCAATGGCAAAGACCCGGAGAAGTGAACAGCGGGACTACGCATGCGCCGAGAGCGGAGTTTCTGTTGGCAGCTGCTGCTGTTGGTATAGTGAACAGCCGATGGTGATGTGGATGAAATAACGGTGTCCAGCTCATCAGCTTTGGATAGGAAATGGCAAGATAAAAATAGCTGTTTTTTCCGTAGACATTGTAATTGTGTCGTATTTCAAAAGCGTTATATATTTACTTTGCTTTGTTTTTACTTTACGGGGAGAAGAGACGGCAAGCTAACGCCAGGCTAGGAAGGCTGGCTAACGAAAGCTAACAGCGCTCGGCGTAGTTAACGCTCAGCTGCAGACACTTGCCTATATATATATAAAAAAGGCAAGTTTCCGGCATTCAAACAGTGATGCAGTGATCAGATAACCTAGGTGGCTGTCGTCTGAATGTTAGCGCTCGGCCAATTAACTTTTTGTACTCCAGAAGGTTTGCAGTCGACTTGAGATGATGAGCTAAATTGATGCTTTGATTCAAACCAGCGCAGATCAGACAACTGCAGAGGAGGTGAGTAAAGCATCAGGATGGAGTCATGAGCCCTGAACAACAGCTACCATTTTTCAGTTTGGTGTGTTTTTCCTTAACTCGCAGATGTTTTCCAAATGATCACAACCAGCAGCAGTGAGGCAAATATTGTCTTCGCTAGACTTCCATTACATATGATGTCACTCTAGGCTAGGCGCATTGGAAAACCTGCTCCCTGTTTGTTTGTGGGGTTGTGGTCACTACTAAGTGGCCCGGTGTTCTTCAATGCCACTGATTGAACACAGCCTCAGTGGCTGGATGCTTTGCAGTATGTTTCAGGCAGCTCTCCTCCTAGCCTCAGGACTTATGATGGCCTGTCACAAAGACCGCAGATTCGATTGAGGTCAAAGTACAATGCATGTTTTGAAACCTACACAGGGGTGCAGTCAGCAGGATTGATGAGTTGCCTCTCTCCCTTGTCTGTGGCCCACTGGAAAGCATCGAGCTTTGTTGTTACAGGTACAAGCTGGTGCTTGTGAACGTCACCAGTGCTTGAATGTAGCCTACTGAACAGAGACCTCACCCTTTATTCCCTTGCATTAATTTTCTCAGATAATATGTAGGTTATTATTATTATTTTATTTATTTAATATGTCAGCCTGTTTGACTGATTTGCATGCACCCAATCATAGTTAAATACATAACTTGTTTACATTTTTTTTCAACTGACTGCCAGGCAATATGGCAAGCAGATACCGTTATACATTTTAAGACCATCCCCCGATCTCATTTCATAGCACTTCACATCTGTTTGGACACTGAAATTACACTTTAATAGTTTAATAGTCTTGATGTTGATCACATTGAAATGAATATTTGGAAAATCAAACTGGAGATGCCTATAGTTTCACAAATCATTGAGCGAGAAGTTTGACTAAGTAAATACTTTATAGTAAATTAGGGCTGAATGAAAGGACTGGAAAAATGTATATTGCTATTACTATTAAACTATTAAAATCATGATGTGACATTGGTTAGGGTCTATAATAAACTGACATGTTTTCTTACATCTGTAGAACAAGATTTGTAGGCCTGGGCATCTCTGCAGGATTACAGTTACTGCTGTTTTGTCACACATCTTACATTTATCAGAAAAATTGTGATTTGGATTTTGCACTCAGCCGTATTGAATTTCGATTATATTTTTATTAATTGTGCAGCCCTATAGTAAACAGTAAATTCATGTCCAGACTGTCCAGTACATCTTTCCAAAAAGCCCAGGTATAAAGAAGGTATTTTCTGTGCTGTCCTTTGTTGATTTCTTCACATTTTCTTTGCCTAAATACTTCAACATATTCCTGAATATGTGACATGTTGTCTTCCTAGTTACTGCATTGCCACAAGCTGATTGAGGCTTTGGCTGGCAAGCAGCATGAGTCATCCATGACCACTTTGAGCATCAACCTATATTTAGCTGCCGCACCTGGGGGCTTTGAAAGTCATTGTGAAATTAGTTTTCACCGTGAATGATTAGATTATCGCCTTCCTGGAATCCACACTAAGACACTGATGTAGCTGAGAAGAGATGACAGTTGACAGATCTGCAATGATTTGATCAGTAGGTCGGTGGCACAGGGAGCATCTTTCTGGATGCGTTTGATGTTGCGAGATGTTTGTTTTCATTTGCCCAGTTCTGTACTGTGTAATTATGTGATAGACACCACTTGTGTTATTCTTTTTTACTTCCTATATCTCACTATTGAAATTTTGAGTTATGAGGATTTTACAGTGGATGTGATATATTCTCATTCTGCTGATGTGGCATAAATGCAGTATTTATGCCACAAGTGTAATGGTCCATAATAGTTCTTAACAGTATACAAATAAAAATATTGCGACTATTGTTTATGGGAATTATAAAAGCCCCAAAAAATAGTAACTAGAAAAAAAGTCATGACGTGGTTTTGCTTGGGTCTGTACCAAACAAGCATGTTGCCTTATGTCGAGCGAATATGATTTGTGGACTGGGGCATCGCTATAGCACTACAATGCTTTGTTTATAATGGTATGGTGTGTTTACTGTTATCAAACAATTGCAGCTCCTGCAATTTGGATAATAATATTTTGATACATTTTTCAGCCCTCATTGTTACAAGCCTAACAAAGAAAATTAATTGGGCTTTGGACTGTGCGGTGCTGCACAGTTGGCTTAGATGTTGTAGTTTGACAATGAATGATGAGAAAAGGGTGAGGGTATGGTTTTGAATGGGATTACAACATGCTTTTACTTTATTTCAGCTTTATGTCTAAAATCAATTGTATTGCAGCATCTCCCTGAGGTCACAGGCCCTTAAGTGCTGATTTGTGGAAATGCCCCATTTATCTGAAGAAATATTTTTGTGTTAAACGCCATTTCGTTTTGCCAGCAATGCACAGAGAAAAAGAAGGGGAGAAATTGGGTCAGCAGCCCTCAGCTTGTTGCTGTCACACTGATTCGCTGTGTTTGAATGATTCAGCCCCCCAACCCCCAATGTGTTGGTGTTTGTGGTTTTTACACTCTTTATCAGGCTCTCCTATCCCACCTGGTACCTTGTGCCTCCCCTTATCACTCTCTCTGTTTTGATCTTGCTTCATCTGTCTATCCAAACAGTCTCTTTGCCAGTCTAGATGTGTGCAGTGTCCTACTTTGCACTGCTCCGTGTTTTTTCTCATTTTAACATCAGTGGATGTTGACTTGAGATTTAGGTCTTACACTGTGCAGGCCTATTGCGATGAATTTACACATTACTGTGTTTCATTCAGGCATTATAACCTTGAAGGTGTAGCTGATTGTTGTTTACCTCAGGCTACTACCTATTTCATATAGATGATAAATTAGTTACCTAAAGAGCAGCTTTGTTGATGAAATCTCATCTACACCCTTTCTTTATACAGATGAGTCAACTTTGGCAGCGAGACATGGCCCTGTCAGAGAGGTTGGGGAATGATTCCCCTGTCGGCTTTGCCCCAAGGGCCCCAGCCACTGTGGCCCCACAAGGATCCAACTCCACATGGATACCAGAAACCCCATTGGTCACACCAGAAGAGCCGTTTTTCCTCATGACCTCCACTGCCCAGACTGTATCGGGATTTTTTGTCTGGACAGCTCTTCTGATCACATGTCATCAGGTAAGGAGAGACTAACAATTGGAGTTTGCAGATGATCTACGGGTCATTGGGCTCGAGCTTAACATATAACTTTACGATTTCAGTTACTGCCTCCACAACTAGTTCATATATCCAACTTGAGCTATGTGTACCAGTGAGAGGGAAAAATATAGGGCTGCACCTAACAATTATTTTCTTATTGGATTAGTCTGCCAATTATTTTGTATATATCTTGATTAAAATTCTTGTTTTGTCAGTCCAAAACCCAAAGATATTCATCTAAATATGTTATATAATATAGTGAGCTATTTGTTTTCTGCATCTCTAGTAAATAATATGATCTTGGAGGTCAACATGTTGCTCTGGAGAAGTGCAGCAGCCCAATGAAAAGTGCAAAGTGCAGCCTTTGGGCAAAGGGTTCAGCTTGAGTGGGAGGATAAACCCTAAATCTCACTCATGATGTTCAAGTCTACCGAATCTACCTTTTTGTTCAACCTTCGTGTATTTGTATGCAGGGTCATTAAGCACAAATAGCTCTCATTTTCAGCAGAAGCGGAAAAGAAAACCAAAGAAAAAACAGTAGGCACTTTCCCACCCCGGGGCCTTTTTCCATGAGCCTCCCTAGATTACTAAGGCTCTATATGTACACATACACACCGAACACACGCGTGAATCTGTAAAGTTTTGCACCCTGTGAGGGGAAGGCTTCTTCCAAATACTGACCGATTTTTCGACTTAGCTTATACACACTACTTGCTGTACATCAGCTAAACACTGAGCAGTTACTAAAAACTAGGATATTTATGTTTCGTATACATTTAGGGTTGTGTGAATGCAATGAGACAAAACGATTTTTCTTGTGAATATCTAAAGCTGGACTGACTGTATTGTTTAACAGATGTTCACCACCAGAGTAAATAGGACCTCTTCTTTGTGGTTAGGGATAAATAATATGGTGAAAGCACCAAGAGAATAAAATTTTGCAGCACTACGGTGCTTGATTATTATGCTGTTTTGTCAAACGTATTTAGGTTGATTTTACCCTGGAAACACACAACATTTGAGCCGTGCCATGGCCAGACATGAGTGTGTAACTGCTGCTTGTCTGTAGCCTGTATAAGAATATACATAATGTTTGGGCAGCCAAAGTTATAAAAGGGACATGTTTTTGTTTCCTGTGTTTTGACAGTTGAGAATATTGTTTACAATCTCTGGAGATTGGAGGTGTTTGTTGTTAGCGGTGCAGATAAGAGCTGCACGGTGAATAAGAGCTCTTTGTTTGTCTGTTCATCAGCCCTCAAGTTACGGTGAAGTGTCCCTTATATGTAAGTGAGATCTATTGTGCCCCGAGGCTTAGGTTAATGATTTGTCCTCTATTGTTTGTGGCTGCTCTTCAAATACAGGGTTAAAGAAGAGCCCTCTGTCACTCTGGCAACAGGTGCTCCTGCCTTGACTACGACATCAAAGAAC
>OMLP01022443.1:0-14403 GCA_900302685.1 Spondyliosoma cantharus | reverse complement strand
TTTTTTTTTTTTTATTCCATTCTTTTTCTTTCTGGTATAAAGAATTACTTTAACTAATAATTCTTAATTTTTTTCTACAGTAGCTTGCATAAAATGTCTGACCTGTATGAACATGCAATTCACCTCAGGTCAAGCTGTATGTATGGGACCTGCTGTCTGTGGGGGAAGACGTATTCCATTGGTTTCCTCAGGTTTTGCAAACAGGTACAAATCAAAGGGTGTTATAACTATGTTTTATTGTTTATGGATAGGTGAACGAATACTGTAATCATACCAGTGCATGTTTTATCAAGTTTCCCTACAAATTAAATATGATACTGATATTAAAATTACCACTCTCAAATCAGTGACTACAAGGTGTTTTTTATTTGTAATAAGTAGAATATTTGATGGAATGGAAGTGTCATTATTCACATTGATTTGCCACACTATTGGGGACTTATTGTGTTTTAAATTAAGTGTAATCAGATATTTTCTATAAAACAGACAAATATACTAGGTTAGGTTTTGTGTTTTTTGCAGTACATATTTATTCCCATATGGTTTAACAAATGTGTCTTTTTAATGTGCTTGTCATTGGAAATTGCTTTTTGTCAGGAGCCTTTGCTCAGTTTAGAAATTCTGATATATGGGACTTGTGAGGAAGAAAAACATTGCTGGAGCGCTTCTGTTTTATTGACCCGGTATTTCTCCTAATTCTCTAATACTCTTTTTTTTCCCTCCTCTCACTCTTGCTCGTTCTCTCTTGCTTGCTCAGGCAACTCTCCAATTCTGTGTGGTGAAACCCCTGATGGCAGTGATCACTGTCATTCTTCAGGCCTTTGGGAAGTACAGAGATGGAGACTTTAAGTATGTTGCCACAACAACCTACCCACTATCATTCACAGCACAGACTTCTCCCTGAGCACTGATTTCTTATCCTGTGACTTTCTGTGTTATGTCATCATTCTCTTGTAGACACTGGCGCTGCTCAGACAAAAGTATTTTCATTCCATAATGTTTGAGCAGTGCTGGTTGAACAAACCCTCTGAAGTCATATTTGTAATAAGTTGTGATTTTAAAAAGATATTCATTTAAATCTCAAGATATCTCGACTTATTCTTAGTTCATTCCTATAAAATCCCTATTGAAGACCTGTTTAAACATCAGAGTGTTGCTCTCCTGTCCAAATCTCCATCTTTTGGTTAACCTAAAAACCTAAAGGTGCATATTTATATAAGAATATACTAATTATCCTTCACAAGGAAGAGCTGCAGCTTCCTCAGAACTAAGATATTGAATTGCTAACTGTCTTTGTTAAGCTTCAAATTGATTATAAATGACTTTCACCTCCTTGAGGTTTAAATGATTCCTGCTTCTTTGTTTGCTCAATCAGACATTTGCCTTGTGTATCACAGCTAAAGCACATTCTCTTCCTCTGTGTCTCTCTCACCTCTAGCGTGGCTAGTGGCTACCTGTATGTGACCATTATCTACAACATTTCCGTCAGTTTGTCCCTCTACGCTCTCTTCCTCTTCTACTTTGCGACACGTGAACTGCTTGTCCCGTACAACCCCATGCTCAAGTTCTTCATGGTCAAGTCAGTCATCTTTCTCTCCTTCTGGCAAGGTAAGGAACACACAACACACAGACACAGACACACACAACATACAACGACATATGTTGTTCAGCAGTCGGAAGGGGTTTCTTTATCTCAACATTGTCTACATTTTAAGTGAATTTATAATAGGTTGGCAACAGAAAATGGACACCTGTAATTGTTTTTATGTCATGCAAATATTCTAATGGGTGCAACAAGATTTCATCGTGTGATTATGTGACAGCTCTTGCCCTTTTACGCAGAGATTGCGCAATACTGCCACTGCTTTTTTTTTGTTTTTTAACACTGAGTCAAACAGTAGCAGCATTACGCTGCCCTAATGTGTGATTTTAGATAGCATGCCAGAATTCTCAAAATAAAAGAGCCATCTTGTAATCTGTATTACATAACAGAGTTGGTGTCTTACACACACATCGGGCATCGATTTCTAAGAACGCAAGAACTGTGAATGATCATAGTTCTTAGGATTCAGTTTTGAGGGACTTTTGTAGCTCCAACTTCAGAGTAGGTGCTCTCCCAGCACCAGAGGAACTTTGAGTGACGTAAGTGTACGTTGATTGGTCAATCTCAGGAGCCCGTGCCGGCTACCACCATTTTGAATTCCCCATCAGCTGTGTAAACAACAGACAACTCAAAAAACAAGCTCATGAATAAAAAGCCAGACTTCTTGCATCATTTTTGGGTTCCTCTTGGCAGTGGAAATTCCAACAGAAAAAAGGCCCTTGAAGGGGTATAGTTCCCAGGGAACTCCTCGGTGGGCAGTTTCTCTCTGGGAGTCCCCAGAAGTGTTTGGTCTAAAAATGCATAATGGCATTAAACTGCAACAATGGTCATTTACTCTCTCTGCTGCTCTGCAGGTCTCGTCCTCTACTTGGAGGATAAGAAAAGCTCCCAAACCTTGCTTGGTCTCCCCGCCATGCAGACATTTTAGTTTACTGTTTTTCCTTTTTGAATAAGCAGCTATTTACCTCTAGCTGCTTCTTAAATCACCCAGTGGTGGGTCACACAGCATGTCACACCCTGTACCTGTCTGTCTGGGTCATTCTTTTTACGCTTGGGCTCTTTCACTCATTCAAGAACAGGCTGAACAGGCTTTGTTAAAGGGGCTTTTTAAAATTTGTTTTATTCTGGGATTTTGCACTGAAGTGAATTCTGTGATGCTACATCAATCTTCCAGAAGTATAATCAGAAAAAGAGGTGGAAACAGGTCTGGGGCCTTATCATTCATTTGTGTCTGTTAATATTCAAACGCTTTGCAACAGGTTTTCAAAATGCACACAAAATATGCAGATGAAAGCTCAGTTTATGCCTGTTCTCTTGTTTTCTTACCATGGCTTTCTTTGTACTATACAGGGATGCTGCTGGCCATTCTGGAGAAGTGCGGAGCCATTCCTCAGATCAGCTCAGCTGACTTCTCTGTGGGCGAGGGAACAGTTGCCGCTGGTTACCAAAACTTCATCATCTGCATTGAGATGTTCTTTGCTGCTGTTGCTTTGCGCCATGCCTTTACTTACAAGGTCTACATGGATAAAAGACTGGACTCATATGGTAAGGGAAGTGTGTGTGTGTGCGTGCGTGCGTGCGTGCGTGCGTGCGTGCGTGCGTGCGTGCGTGCGTGCATGCACGTGTGCGAGAGAGAGAGAGAGAGTGCGTTTGCTGGCATTAAGAGGATGATCTAATTCTGATAGGTTTGAGATTGGAAAAATAAAGCAAAATACACAGATTATAGTGTGCATTATAAACCGTCTGCTCTGAAAGTTTTAAATGCGTCTCGATACAAACTGGTTTCTGCCGTCTGATCTGACCTCACTCTTTGTGTCCCAGCCTCTTTACTGATTCCTTTCTATGACACTCTCTTAACTATTTTGAGTCTTTCTCTTTCCTTCAACTTCGTTTTTCTGCTCCGTCATTTTCATCTTGACTTTCTTGTGTTCCTTGTCTCTCTTTGTCTCCCCTCTCTCCTGATTCTCTCTTCTTCACTGTGCTGCACTGAAAGGCTCATTTCCTATCTATGGACAGTACGGTAGGTCTGATGTTAGCTGTGTTTCGTCTGTATCCACAACAGTGTCTTTTGTGTTTGCTTGTGATTTATTGTCCATTATTTTACATTGATTTTCAGTGAAAGATGGGTCAATGTCTGTCTAGTTTTGTTGCGTTGTGTTCATTTTGCTGTCAGTATATTGGCTTTGAACATTTTGCCTTTTCATTTCACATGCTGTATGCACATGTTGTAGAGTATATTTGATTTTCGGGGCTGATGCCAATATTAAGGAGTAAAAAATTCCAATATTGATTTATCAATACCCTCAATTTTTTTGCAATGATACCTCAAATGTGGTTATCAAACACGTGACAAAGATATGAAACTGAGGCAGGATTTTTTTTGACAGTTTCACAATAAACTTTATTGTCTAAAATGACATCAGTGCACTGAAACAGTAAATTTAACGGAAATGTAAGAATTATAATTTATCCAAAGCTTTTTCTGCATATACAATATATACAGATATGGCAGTCAGGCTCTACAGTTATGTGTAGTCTGTTTCTACCCTGGTGCCCTCGTGATGCCCTGTGACTCTCACTCTCCCAGCAGAAAAACTTATGTGTGTCGAACAATGTAGACTATAAGACCTGAAGGAAAATAATTGTTGATGTAAACCAATGTTAAATCATCCCCAGCCTGGTGTTATAACTTTAGAAAACTAATGTCAATGTTTGTTTACAATAACGTTCAGGTAGAAAACCTGTGCATCACTTAGCTTACTTACACTTTCATCGTCTATTATTTCAAAGCATCTAATTTATCTGAAATGCATGTTTTATGCTATCATATTGCAAATCTAAACAGTATTTTCACTGATGTTAAGTCGGAGATTTAATTTACAAAATGAAATTTAGAAATTAGCCCAACCAGCCACCTGGCTTCCCATATCTGCCAGCAGACTACCCAGAAGTGACTGTTGTTAGCATGACGTCACAGTGATTCCATCTACTGTCTGACAAGTGTCTTTTGATATGACAGTAAAATATGTATTAATCTTGGCCTCCAGTAACATCATAATACTCACTGTTGCTGATTATATAAAAGGCATGCTAATGGCATTCAGGAAACAGATTTACTGAAAAAACTGAATTGTGTTCATTTTTATTTTTTGGCAACATTTCGAAGATTTATTTCAGAAAATTCAGATGACATGAAAACATGGATTGAATCATAGTTTCTGTACTATTCTCACTCATCTGTCACTTTCATATTCCCCTCTCCCCGTCTATCCTTCTCTGCGCCGCTTAATTAATGTTCCAACCTTCCTACCTCACTTCCAGGTCGCTGTGCCCCGATGAAGAGCATCTCCAGCAGCCTGAAGGAGACCATGAATCCGGGGGACATGGTCCAGGACGCCATCCACAACTTCTCCCCAGCTTATCAGCAGTACACCCAGCAGTCCACACTGGAGCGAAGTGGGGGACCACCCCTCTCCCGCAGCCACAGTAACCTCAGCACTCGGGGGGACAATGAAAAGACCCTGCTGCTCAGCTCTGACGATGAGTTCTGAGAATAACACTCGCAGTCAGAGGCTCACTTTACTCTTGTAGCCCGTATTGAACTTTTATGTGAGACAAATCTGATCTTTTGTTGCAGCCTTAACATGAAAGATCAGATTTCTGTTTTCTTGTCTTTCATATTTAGACAACAATGATAGGCCTGATTCATGTCAGACTTACAAAACTATAGTTAACAGACTGTGGGAGGAAAGGGAGTGATTTTACAAGGACAAAGAGGAAATAATTGGTACAGAGGGCAAAGAGGGAGCATGAAGAGAATGGAGAAGTTGTAACAAATATAGTTGTGGGGAGGCAAAATCGAGATGTTTAAAAATTAAGTTTATTAACGGGTCGAATTGTCATAATGTTGCTGTCATTGAGGCCATTTCTGACAGAAATACCATAACTATATTCATCTAGTGATTATGGATTGGTATAAATGACCGTGCCTGCATATAGCAACCTTATGCTGCACTTTACACACCACAGCAAAGGTGTGTGCTAGAGCAAATAAGTGCCATCTTCATCTTTGAGTTTTTATACTGATTTTCAATCCATCCTCCTCCTCCTCCTCACTCCTCTGCCAACTCTGCCTCGTACCGAAACATTGCCAAATAGAGGGGAGCAGTGTCCCTTGCTCCACTTATTGAGACATGCTGTCTTAAGATTTAGAATTGATTTATAGTCACGCAAAACTGAGGAGCCTTTGAATTATCAGGCTTCATTTTAATATATAAGATTTTAATCACAAATAATTTTTTTATTTAAATGTTGTATGACCTTGGAGGTATAACTTCTTTAAAGACTAGTTTGTTGGAAAATTGTTATTCCAGAAATGTTCTTAATATTACGTGTTTGTTTTCATTTTGTTGTGGGTTCATATGAAAAAGTGACTCAAAAGATTAACTGTGACTCCAGCTGTTGGCCTGACTTGGGCTCCTCGCACAACGTTGTCGTCTGTGGAGCGCTCAGGGAACAGCTGTGGGAGAGATTTTAGTGTGGGCAGAGACTGATGGAAGGACAACACCCACACAGATTACAGATTACTGAAGAAGCAACACTTCCCTGCAGAGGCAGCCCAGCTGTGACATGCTGTGGATTGTAATCCCATAATTAAGGGCATTACACATAGCACAGAACAGGCCTGCCTCTGCTGGTATTGTTTATAATGGCCTCACTGCTACAGCAGTATGAGGGACGTTGGTCATTATAGAAAGATAGGACAACATGTCAGTGCACGTGAGCCTTTATATCTGACTGGACTCAAATTTGGAGAGTGCGTTCAGGTACATTTCGTGCCAGAAGACTGTGATGCATAGTAGAAAACAACTTTGAGTGAATACAATTGTTCAGGCCTGTCTGCCATCTCTTAGTTCCTATTATCCTTTTCTCCAAAAGATAGCATGAGCTGTGTTTGAGTTAATTGTTCATATGAACATAAACCACTATTTAATATGCGTTTTAGCAGAGGCCAGTATAGAAGATGCTTGTTGTCGTGATCGTAAATGTTTGATGGCAGAGCACAGCAGTATCATTCTCAAAGGGGACATCATGTCGATTGCTGCCTGTGACTGTGCGAGCATCATTTTCCTTTTGCTATGTTGTGCGTTGAGCCAAAACTGATTTTACACACTGACTCAAGCCTATTAACTGCAGGTTAAAAATGGTACAGTCCTCATGGGTATTGAATGTAGTCAGGATGGAGAAACCAGCCAAACTGATGTGCAACCTCAAAACAGCACAATCAACTTCCGTATGGGAAAATCTTATTGAGTTAGCAAAATAATCAGTGTCTGTTGAAATGTTTAAAAAAAAATGGCTTTCAGCCATGACTGCTAACCCATATTCCTACCAAACAACTTCAACACACTTCAGTTTTGTATCCGGCCTTCCACTGAACCTTTTGTGCTTCAGTTAAAGGCATTGTCGTATTGATCTAGCATCGACTTAGTGGTATTGAAAAGTGACATTTGCTGCCTTATTTTCTGCCCCTGGCTGACAGCATATCAGACCCAAGCATCTTGATTCAAAACACTATCATATCATTTGTTCTGTTACCGTGTGATTTTAAAAGCTGGGTGTTAATCACAAAGCTGAATATATTGAAAGGAAATATTATACCAGAATGGAACGAATGTTGTAAATAGAGTTAAACCAGGCACTGTGAAACATTCACGATGATGGCTGAAATAGCATTGCTTGGTATAGTGCTGTACTTTAATATTACATTTTTCATATATTCTCTGATTTTATTTCTGTTGTTTACTTCTTAATTTGTATATTGGTGATTTGATCTCATGTTTTATGCTGTATTGGGGTCTATTGGTGTTGAAAAGGAAATAAAAGATGAATGCAGGCAACACATCTCTTCCAGGTTTTTGTTCAAGTCAGCTTGTGGACACCATCTTCACAACAATACGTCATTTTCTGTGACATTGTACAATTCTACTTTGATAGATAACACTCTAGAAATAGTTAGGAGCAACCAGACAAATAAAAACCCAGATGTGGTAGACAGTAACTAACTATTCACTGAAGTACTGCTCTTAAATTTACAATTATAGCTACCAGTCACTTTGCTGTAAGATATGATGCACAATAACATGTCAATTAAACGAGCCAGCAGAATATAAAATACTAAAGTTTAGCTCCAACTCCACTGGCTACAACATTAAAATGCTGCATATATGTTAATAGATCCATAAATAACAAGGACCATTTCCTTGCTTTGTACTTTTTATGTTAAAGGTACATTTTGATGCAAAAAAATCTGATGTACTATTAATTGAATAACAATTTGAAAACCACACTGTTGCTTGTAATGGAATATTTTTACACTGTCACAAAGGATAACAAGAAAACACTTGTTACACTACAGGAGCAATGCAGTCCAATTGAATCCTGCAGTATTATCTTTGACAAAATAATTTTACATTTTGTGTTGACTGAACATTAGGAGCTCCCCTCATCTTAAATGATGAAGAATTGATTCATTTCTAAGTTATTAATAGTTTTTCATCCTGTGAAAGTAGCAGTAGTGAATATAAGTACTGAATACAATTTGAATCAAATTTAAATGTGTACTAGACAGTTGTATATAGAGCTTTATCTATTTATCTATTTTTGTAAAACAAAACAAAAAAGTGGTTCAACTGCAAATCCCATTTAGTCATGCCTTTTCATACTCATGTGTGTAAAGTAAGTGTTTTTTTAATGTGTTGTTAAATGGGGCACTATGAAGTTTTGGAGAAGAAATTCTAAAACTTAAATTTAACAATAATTAATTGATGCGGTAATAATGCAAATTTAGGAATATTTATCTCTTCTATAACTGAACAAATGAGATGTAAATAAGGACTGTTTGAGTCTAGAAAAGTGGCGAGGTCCGCCAAATATAAAAAAAGGAAAACACTGAACACAGGATTGTGTTCTACTCTAAATGAGTCTGTTTAAGTTTGTTTACGTATACAAAAAAATCAGTCAGTGAAGTCTTCTGAATACATTTTCTTCCCCACAACTACATAGTGCACCTTTAATAATGTATTATTATTTTGTTTTTGTTTTTTTAAGTGAAAATATGTGGAAATATCTGTAATGCTCCTTTTTGTCACGTGTTGGAGGGTTTGTCCTTATCTGTGTTTGATTACCAGCAGCTGGCAGGCCGCAGAACTGTGGCGGGAGAAAGTAAACAAACTCATTGTGTTGCCTACATGTGCTGTACGGGTTAACAACTAGTGGCACTGAGGAGTAAAGCCCCACTATACTGACCAAGGCAACATTTGCCTATGCTTAAATACTGCTCGATATGCCGTAGTTGCTGGCCAATAAGCAATGGAGTCGTCTGTTTTTTTCACAAGCTCAACAAGTGCAGGCCAAGACGCGTCTCCGTGGTTGTACGACGGTTAAAAGGAGGAGACTGTAACGGAAGCTCATGTGCAATGTTGTTGAATGTCTGAGGCTGTTGTGTAAGGCACGTTGCTGTCAGTGTGACCGGAGGCTGGCGTCACGCAAGATTCAATTGGCTACATCAAAACAAGACCATCATTTACATATTACAGAAATGGGAGGCGCCAGCATGAAACCAAAAATATAGAATATACATTTATCCTTTTTGTTCCCCGATTATTCTCAAAGAAGAACACGAGGGAAGAGATTTACGCAATGCTATGAGGGAAAAAAACAAAAACATGCAGTTTTGTTTTCGAGATTTACGTGAGGACGTCAATCATACGTGGGGGGGCGGGGCTTCCCAGCCAGCAGTGACTTCCGCTCGCCGGCTGAGCGCTATGTTAACAACAACAACAACAACAACACAACAGTACACCTTGCTATTGTGTCAGAATTTAGGTTTAAACACTTCCTACCAAAAACACAACGTGGTTTAACGTTTGACTTTTCAACAAGCAGACAATTAGGCAACGGTTTCTTTATTCAGCCAGGCTTCTAAGTTCACGTTAACGTTGGCATTTGGCTGTAATAGCCACCGCTGCGGTGGGTTTCAAGCAAGGCCTGAGACGGTAAAGACAAGCGAAAGCCAGGTCACCTCCTCCGAGAGACGTGCCCACTGAGCTAAAGGCAACATAAAATAACCACTCCATCCTTTCAGAGGAGAGCCCCGCGTCCTCGAAATGAGAGGTTCGTACGGAGACAGAGATCGAGACCGTGGCCGTGACAGAAGGTAAGCAGCGAAGTCAAAACAGTGGATTTGCATGCAAGCTAACGTTAGCCCGAACCGTTACTGTCACTGTGACTGTCGCTGTCATTGTAAAAGGCTTTGATGCGATTATTGCAAGTAACAGTCATAGCAGATACAATGCAATAATACTCATACACCGGGTCAGAAAACTGTCTTACACCTAGCTACACATTGCGTGTCTTGATATGTTGTAGCAGCCCTCGGTTTGGGTCCAGCAGAAGCGGCCCACAACAGGGTAGAAAATTCGGGAACCCCGGGGACCGTTTACGAAAGAAGAGATGGGACCTGGATGAGCTCCCCAAATTCGAGAAGAACTTTTACAGTGAACATCCAGAAGTGCAGCGAATGAGCCAGGTAGTCCTGAGTCTGAACACCTGATGCACGCTAACATTTATTTTGGACATGAAAAGAGAAGCTCCAGTGTAACACAACACTGTACTTAGTCTGTGTTGGTTTGAGAAACTCAGTTCTTGTCTTTTGTTTTCAGTATGATATTGAAGAGTATCGCAGGAAGAAAGAAATCACAGTTCGAGGCTCTGGCTGCCCAAAGCCCATCACCAATTTTCATCAGGCACAGTATCCCCGTAAGCAAAGCCGTGGAGCGTACGACAACTAAACTAAATCTGTTGATACAGAATAAACTAGACTATTTGTTCTGCCTCTCCTTCTAGAATATGTAATGGATGTCCTGATGCAGCAGAATTTCAAGGAGCCCACAGCCATTCAGGCTCAAGGTTTCCCTCTGGCTCTCAGCGGTAGAGACATGGTGGGCATTGCTCAGACTGGCTCTGGGAAGACCTTATCGGTGAGACGCATACCTTCCTCGACCCCTGCACTTGCAAAACTGAATACATACCTTACTGGTGAAATGCACAGCAGCAGAATCCTCTGACCTCTCCCCTCTTTATTCTTTCAACAGTATCTCCTGCCTGCCATTGTGCACATCAATCATCAGCCCTACTTGGAGCGCGGAGATGGACCCATTGTACGTGAAGGAATACACTAATCACTGAGTAGTCTGCTTTGGGGTGTATCAGAGTGTACAAGAGAGATATTAAAGCTGTCTCAATGTAACGTTCAGTGTCTGGTAAAGCTGACAGTGGATTGTTACGGTATTGCATGTGTGCTCTGCAGTGCTTGGTTCTGGCCCCCACGAGAGAACTGGCGCAGCAGGTCCAGCAGGTGGCATATGATTATGGAAAGTCGTCCCGCATCAAAAGCACTTGCGTGTACGGGGGTGCCCCCAAAGGACCTCAAATCCGAGACCTAGAGAGAGGTGAGGGTCGTTTTATGTTTGGATTAATGTTGTTTGTTTTTTTGTTTTTTTCATTGTCCAAGTCAGCTCAAGAAATTGTTTTCCAACTGAAATCGACATTGGATTTGTTTGTAATTAATGTTGAGTGAGCTTAATCAATTATGCAACACGCTGAACCATAGGGGTTGAGATCTGCATTGCCACTCCGGGTCGTCTGATTGACTTCCTTGAGGCTGGAAAGACCAACCTGCGACGCTGCACATACTTAGTTCTTGATGAAGCAGACCGCATGCTGGACATGGGCTTTGAACCACAGATTCGGAAGATTGTGGACCAGATCAGGGTAAAGCTAATACACTGGTATTTGTTTTTTGTAGAAAATGTATTTCTAATGTATACAAGTGCTTGTCTTTTAGCGGCAAAGAACACTCTGCTCTGATCGCTTATGCTCTGTGTTACTGTGAAATGAAGCAGTCACTTTAGCATCTGTCCTTGCTTGTCGTTGTTAATTTTTTTGTGTTCTCTGCCCAGCCCGACAGACAGACCCTGATGTGGAGCGCTACTTGGCCTAAAGAGGTTCGCCAGCTGGCAGAGGACTTTCTGAAAGACTATGTCCAAATCAATGTTGGAGCGCTAGAACTCAGCGCCAACCACAACATCCTTCAGATTGTCGATGTCTGTATGGAGAGTGAGAAGGACCACAAGTAAGAGGCTTGGCACATAGCAGATCTTTAGTTTTCAGTTCGGTTTGTACTGTTAAGGGCCCCTCCACCGTTGTAATTGTTTACTGTTTACTATATGCCATTCCTGTCCCCTTTACATTCTCAACTTAATGTTTGTGGCCTCTAAATATTATGGGTTTTCTTTTCTTTTTCTTTCTGAAGGTTAATCCAGCTGATGGAAGAGATCATGGCTGAGAAAGAGAACAAAACCATCATCTTCGTGGAGACCAAGAAACGATGTGATGATCTCACACGCAGGATGAGACGTGATGGGTGAGTACATGAACCTGGTGTGAATACGCTCCTGCAAAAGGAAAAAAAAAGACACTTACGCCAAAATTAACATATCTGGGACTATTTTAATTTTTTTTTGTGGTCCTGTACGGTTTGGTTTGTGCAATCTTTATGATGCAGGATCTACATCATGACCATGTTCATTCTGTGGCTGACCAAGAGGTTTGGAGGAAGCAGTGCGCTTCCTTTCGGGGTTCAAGAATGGATAATTTTACTCAGTCATAGTGATACTAACTGGTTAAATATACACGGCCATTTATATGAAAAATTGCTTGTTTCCTTTTTTAGGTGGCCAGCGATGTGCATTCATGGCGACAAGAGCCAGCCAGAGAGGGACTGGGTCTTGTCAGGTACAACAAACGCGATGACATTTGAACAGCAGCGTTGTTATGTTTACCTTTTAAGACGATGTTCAGCAGCTCCTAATGATGTGTTCTTTGTCTGGTGTTGCAGAGTTTCGTAGCGGCAAAGCTCCCATCCTCATCGCTACTGACGTGGCCTCGCGTGGTTTGGGTATGTCCTGTGTTCTCAAGTGCATAGCAAAAATATTCCTCTGTATAACTGCACACGCACACAAGCTATTTGACCACTTAATATACAGAATAATGGAAATGCAATAACAATGGGCATAAAATAATGATCAGACTCTTCACTGCATGTTTATTATGGTAGATTTATGATCAAAAGTCAAATACAAATACGTACAAATTTGCTTTTCTTTTGAAGTGTGTATGCTTCTCAGATAAATATATATCTAAGAAGTATATCATGTTTAAAGTGGGTTTCCTGTCAAGATTTAAGCCACTTTGCTCTACTGACACAGAAAAACACTGAGCATAGGACTGATGTTGAATTAAGTGTGAAGATGTAAGGGGTGAGGCTAGTGAAGCAGCCCCTTACAGGATGGCAATCAACCTTTAACCTAATTCTATGTTTCATTTGTTTTCTTTTCATTTTGTTTTTGTTTGTTGTTTCCAAGTCTCTCCTCCGGCAACTAGAAGCACACAGGCCCTCGGGAGCCTGCAGCCGGACCTAGGCATGACAAATCGAAAGCTGACTTGGGGAGAGTGACGGCCTGATTAATCAGTCCCACACAGCCAACTCCACTGAAAACCTAGAACAGAGCCCACAAACAAAACTCTCCCCCCTTCCAGGACACTGGCTGCCTGGCTGACGAGGGGTGGAGGCAAGCGCGGGGTGCTGCTGGGCTTCCAAATTTGACCGTAGGGTCGGGGGCGGCCGTCAGGCAAGAGGGCGAAGAGGGGGGTATGGAGGAGGGTGGGCTCCCCCTCGGCCATGCCATCATCACAGTGACGCACCACAGCATTTGTTGCTGACTAAATTCACTAAGAGACTTTGTTTAAAAGTTTTCAATATCCGTCCAATTATTCTGATGGGATATGGATTAAGAAAACCTTCCTGTACAGTCCCTGAGGAGATGCATTTCCATTCCCAATAACAAACTTTGGACTCTGCAAATTTTTTTTGTTGCCTAAATTGGTCGTGCAGATAACTCACTTTGATAGATGATACTTAGTATACAGTGGTGCGTTACAAGAAGACAGAGAAAGACAACTGCCAGGAAGTGAGCAGCCAAAGCCGAGTATGGACGGCTATGCTGGAGGCTCCCCTCTGAACTGCCCCCTGATGCCAGCCCCTGACCACCCCCCCACCACTGGCTGTGCCGGCCGGCCTCTCCCTCTGCGGACGTCATGTCTGGTCCTGGCTGGCAGGAGTCCTGGCCTGGAGGAGCCACCTCTCTATAATCGATTTCCCTCACTTTCTGTCCTTTCTCTCACTCTGTATCTCTGCCTTCCACACACGTCAACTCTATTTTTATCCGGCCCTCACTTCCTCTCCCGCTTTTGCTTATTCCCTAAATGTTTCTTCTTTTTCTCATTCTTCCTTTTTTCTCTCCTCAGCCTCCTATCTAGGTTGACCCCCTATCTCCTATCTCTTATCTTCTTGTTTTCTTTAAACCATTTCTGACCTCTGTCCTTTTTGTCCCTTTTCCCCCTTTCTCCCAAATCCTACTGTGTCCTGCTTTCAACCGCCGTTGTTTTTAACACTTTTGCCATTTTTTCTTTGTTTACATTATACCCGATTCACCAGTCCAGTCACCAGCTCTTGATGACTTGCTCCATATGGACCAAAAGAAATGTCAGGACTCAAATTCCCTGACAGAGCCCAATCTCAGATCCCTCTTAGAGAAAACACCTACATGTCCTCAACTTAGTGTCTGTTTCTTGTTACTGAACTTGAAAAGCTGGGCTTGTTGATATCACTGCCATTG
>OMLP01022441.1:0-44026 GCA_900302685.1 Spondyliosoma cantharus | reverse complement strand
TACATTGTCATCCTCCGATCCTCTTCGTCTGGTCTTAGTCCTGACAGCACATGTTCTCTCCCTCCCACTGCATGGTACTAATTTGGCTTTCAGGCAGCTTGGAGAGAGCAGGGGATGGGGCCGTAATGAGTTCAAGATGAAGGGAAGCATCTTGTGAACTTTTATCATCATTTTATACGGGGCAGGAAAAGGTACTGGTCACGGTTATCATGTGTGACAACACAGAGTAAAATGGGAATGAACAGGAGCTTCAGGGAATTAAGTTTCAGATTGAATCATTTATGTTCAAATGTGAAACAAAAGATTTGATTTACACCAGTTTACTCACACATTATGCTGTAATAGCGTGGGTGCACTGTAAATAGCAGGTTGTTTTATTCTGGATCCATGTTGGTGAAAGCCCTGGATTCAACACATCAATGTTTAAACGCTACAAATTATTAATTGATTTTTCTCGCCTGAATTCTTTAATTTAATTTAAATTTAAAATTTAATAACGCTGTCACTGAAAAGGGACACTTAACTCGTGTTTTTCTGAGGACATATCCAGGTGCTTGGCAAAAAAAAATGCCATTTTGTAACTTCAAAATAGCCACATCTGAGAGTAACAGGATTTAAAAAGCATTTAACTCATTATAGTTCTTTATTTTCTATTTTACACTAACTTGCAAATAAAATAGTCAAAAACAATTAAGATCAGATAAGCTGATCAATTACTTGATTCAAATTCAAACCTCAAATCTCAGAGCATTAACTTTTTTCATAGCTATAGTGAAAACATCTGTGTGACGTGAACCTTACGGTGTAATTTAGTTGCATAAACTGTAGTTGTACTCTTTGTGGTTATTTACCTTAGAGCAGCTGTCTTCAGTCTATGTTTACTTCTGCATATTGTGACTCCAGATTTTTATCTTTGCTGTTTACCAGTCACAGATCTCCAGTTTTCCCAGACTCTGCTTGGTCGACCTGTGCCCTTCGCTACGGCCGGAGACTGTTACAGTGCAGCCAAGTGTCCGCAGGTTGGTGAAATACTGTATATTGTGCTCTCAGAGAAATGTTTTGTGTGTCTTTTTTGTGCTATATGTTTGTTTGTGGCCTAAAAGTGAAGGAAGAGTACAGAGAGGCAATTCTTGTTCTCAGGCTCAAGCTATATTAAATAGAAAAAGATCAAATATAATGTCACTTATAATACTGTGATAGACCGGTGAACAGTTGGAATTAAATGAATATATATATGCTGCTATCATTCCCTCAACCTGCTGCAGGGAATCTGCTCTTGATCTAACTTCTAACTACTCTATTATACCACTAAAGGTGTTAATGCCACAGACCTTCTCTGCAAATATGAATTAGCTTGAACTTCCTAGTTAAATAACTACTGTGTTTTTTTTAAGGGCCAGTTCAGCATTAATCTGATCGGCACTGGCCTCAAAGTAGCTGAGGCCACCAAGTGGACATCTCAGGGCAACTATGTTTCCGTCAAAGTCCACAGATCTGAGGTAAGGAGCTAACAGACTATGTGATGAAAGGTTTTCTATTGTGTGACTGATGATATTTAGCTTTAAAGAATGATGATGCAATACATCTATAGTTGTCAGTTTACTGGGATGTAACTGTGCTTTAGGTTGGCGTGAGATTGTTGCACTGAAATGTCATCTGAATTATCATGTTGTACTTCTGTCTGATTCACTGAGGAGGAATCCCCGCTGACATTTACGAAGCATCCATTCTCGGCGTAAAAAAAGCTGCCCTTTGCCCACTCTTTCCTCTCCCCATTTGTCTTTGTCTGTAGGATGGAACAAGAATCTACGGTCGCTGCGGTGGTTTCTGTGGGAAGTGCATTCCCCAAGCTCACAACGGCCTACTCCTTCAAGTCCACTGAGGGCCTTGCAGAGAACAAACCCCTAAATCTATCCTGCAGACAGTAGCCCAGGAACATGCAATAATCATGATTTGTTGGACCCCGTAGTCATCTGTGAGTGTGGTGGAGGAGCATTTGACAGTAATCATCCTACAGTAACATCCCCAGTTCCCAAATGGCAGCTAAAAGATACAAGACACTACATACTGTGCAGTGCTACAGGGCCACTGTCGGGTCCTTCATCCAAACTGCTAACTCTGAAAAAGAGCCAGCTACATGTGTTGCAATCAAACTCGTCTGCATTTTAGAATCAAAAATTGTTTCTGTTTTCTGGCGCTGTTATGCATTTTTTTTAGCATCATACAAAGGGATATAATACTTCAAAACAGTAAGAAAGCGAGTACACGAACAGCAGAAAAACATTTCAGATTATTCTCTCTGTGCTAGAAATTCTCATCTTTAACAAAAAAACACAATTATATCTAATAGTGTTCTGTTAAGTGAAGTGTATTCTGTAAAACAATATGTCTGCTACAAAAAAAATGTCATGAAGTACCTGGAACTAATCTTGTTGTATGTTACCTTCCACGGCTATGCTGATGTGAAAATACATTTTTTTATTTTTGTTTGCGACTACTAAATGAGGCACTGCAGATTATTTTGTCTTTACATGGGTTTAAAGACATACGTTGACAAAATTACACTCAATTACTTTTTTTGTCGAGAGTAAAACTAGAAGATCGATACTACTCAGGTGGGTTCACATTGGTAAAAATGAAGCTACAACCAGCTGCCGTTAGCTTAGTTTAGCATAAATATAAAATGATTTGACTTTAGTTCAGCATCTTTACCTTTGGAAAAGACCAGGATATCTGTTTCCCCTGTTATCTTTATGCTAAGCTAAGCTAATTAGCTGCTGGCTGACTAGCTTCATATTTACTTTACACATTTAAGTGGTACTGAACTTCTCATATGACTCTCTAAAATAAAGTAACTAAGAGTATTTCTGTTAATGTCGAACTATTCATTTGCGGCTCAAGATTAATTCAGAGTAAGCTAGCAACTAACTACTGATATCCGTTTCAGACCTGCCTTACGTCAGAGGTCAACCGTAGGAGAACGTGAGGAGCCTTTAGATCAACTACAAATAATTTTAGTTACCATTTTTGTGTATTTGTATAGTCTGTCTGTTGTTATCTGCTGTCAGGTATTTCACGAAACTACTTATACCTGCCTAGACAGTCTACTTACATGTGACTGTCGTATAGAGATAAACACTAGTGCTGTGATGAAATAGCTGAAATCGTTGATTATTTTCCTAGTGTTTAAGTATAGTGTGAAAGTTTTATGTGGCTTTTTTTTTCAAAACCACAAGGATTTGTTTTTCTTTTATTACGCCACACAGACAAGTTCTCATCTGTTACGCCGTGACACAGTATCAGGTGTGATGTCTCAGCTCACACCCTCCATTGGGCCTACTGTAGGTACCTGCAACCCCTACCTCTCACAAACATCCATACTCTCCTGAGATATGTGTTGTAATATATTTATGTTTGACCATATTTATTCTGTAATGACTGTAGATATGTATGTTTTAAGGTACGATGACTACTACCAATGGAGAAGCCATTGTCTGATGTTTTGTCCTGTGTCTGCTTTGCTAAAAAAGGTGTTAGCCGACTACTATTTGTAGTGTATAACCACTAACCTTAAATGAGGATCTTTTGAATGGTGCTTTTGAACTACTGGAATTACCTCTGATCTTGAGAAGGAAAACACTGGCTTTGGGCTCTTTAGCAGATGTGGGATCTGCCTTCAACACATGTAATGGTCCTCTCATTAATATAGCTGAAAATCTAGCTGCAAGGTTGCCAGATATATCAGATGAACCACTGCATGAGGAAATCTGCCATTGAGCAGCACTTAACTCATCATGAATTATTTTCCACCATGACCACTACTACAATGTTTTAAAGCAACCTAACAAGCTGGTACTCTGATGTTAAGCTTTAACCAAAGTTAGAAGATAGATGCAGATTTTTTGTTTCTTCTCAGACAATGCAGCTTCTTTTGATTTAAAGAGTGGCTGAAAAATGAATTAAAAAAAGAAGTCAATGAGCAGCTAGAAAACCTTTGACCGTCATTCATTTTTATGATGGTCAATTGTTCTATGAGGTCTGTATCAGAAAGTTAAAGAATACTTGATGCACTATGTGCCATACATGTTGTAGAAATGTAATCCTGTTTGTTTTTTGTAATAACCGTTAAGATTTGTAACTTATGATATATGTGTATTTTTAATATTCATACTTGAATTGTAAACAGTGTGCTAAATATTGAATGGGCATTGGTACTGAATAGTGAAACAGTGTGCTTGTTTGCCATGCTTTATCCAAAGATGTTTTTAAGAATCATATGTACCTACAGTATGTATGTAGCCTGTATAAAAGAGATGAATGATTGATTCTGGTGCTATGATTACTAATCGTACCAATACTGTATGTCTTGCTACTGTACTAACGCTGTAAAAAATAAGTAATAATAAAAGATGCTTTTCAGCTGACTCACAAGTTTATTTATGATTATGATTTATTTTAAATGCATAAACATTTTGAATATTGACACTCTATTCTTAAGTAGCGGCATGACTCTGGGGACAGCAGTGTCACTCCGTTGATTCACCACTCCAGCAGTATTACAACAATTATTCAGTGGATTTCCATGACATTTTGTATGGACACTCAGGGTCCCCACAGGATGAATCCTACTGACTTTGTTGATCTTGAGTGTTTCCTCTAGCACCACCATGAGGTTGACATTTCATTTTTTTCTGTGTGTGCGAATTATCGCAACAATTATTGGCTGAATTACCTTGAAATTAGGTGCAGATATTAATGTTCCCATCAGGAAAAGGTGTTATCAATTCAGAGATTCTCTGACTGTTCTTCACGGAAACCCAAAAGTCACCTGAGGTGATCATTTTTTCTATCATGTGTACGCAGTAAAATAACTTATGCACTGAAGAGACAATGAGTAGTTTGCACGTAGTTTGCACAAGATAATTAACTTGTGCACACAATATTTAAAAAGATCACCTTTTGGGACTTAAGGACCTGCATTTTTCTTCAAGCTGTCATTAGGTCAAATTTGTAGTTTGACCAATACATTGGTTTATGTGCAAATGGATGTCAGTTCCATTCCCTTTGACCTCAGCTAAATGATCAAATATTTGGTAATTAAGATGTTGAAATTTATACCTGCTATCAGCACTTCAGCATTGTCATTGTGAGCATCTTACAATGCTTATTTTAGCATTTAGCTCTTGTAAGTTCATCTAATTTAGGGGTGTCCAGAATCACTTCTATTGGCTGCCGAATCAGACACTTAATGGTGGGACACAGGCACAGAAAAGCCAAAAAACAACATTTTTGTAAAATAGTGTCCCATGTCCCCTTAATTAACTGACTTCCTGCATAACTCTTATTATGAAAAAAAGATTATCAATTGATGTCACTAAACCACGCTCATATATTCACATCTAAACTATAAGAATAATCTAAGATAACCACGGACAAAACCCCGCGTTCAGCCGATTAAAAACAGCTTTCTTGCGTCAAAGTCTTCACATACATCATTCTGCAGAGTGTGGGTCGAACATTTAAGTGACGCAACATAAGAAAAACACATGTCTGAATGGAGGGAGGTTTATTACGTAAATACATTAAAACAAGGCTTAAAACATAATTGTGTCTTTAACAAAGTTTTTGTTATCACCATAGCAAAGTTTCTCTTGACTACAAAGACACCAACTGCTTGATAGAGAAGGGCAGCAGGTCAGCACTGGGTGGGTGCCTGTGCTCACCAGAGCCATGTGGATTCACTTAGTGGTGCAGGTTGCATTTCCACAACATGGCTTTCTAGAGTTCAGCTCCACTTACGAGACACATAAACAAAGCAAACACCTTTAAAGTCCATTTCTCAGTGAAGTACACATATTCTCCAGTTCTGGAAACAGCTGCAGCTGTCAACTGCCCGATGACTCATCAAATTGTTATGTCAAATCAAACAATGAGGTAAGTTTCGTGTAAGCTTTGAAAACTTCAAGAGGTGGAAAGTACCTATGTCACCAGGATGACGATAATAAAGGTGCAGGTACTTCAGCAAAAGGCAAACTGTTTATATGAAAGCCACTTTTCCAGGGCTCATTGCACAGAGATAGCTTAAATGAAAACAGATACTCTGGTCCCTCAAGAACAGCTTTGATTTCGTGCCAGAAGCCTGCCTTGTTTCTTAAAAATCTAATCTCAGGATTTGGGGGAGTCCTGAAGCATGACAACAACTCCCATCAAAAGCAGTTTTCCAGTGAAACTTCCCAACTCTCCAGGCCATGGACAAGTAAGGAAAAACGCTTCCCCCAGCCTACTTGCTGTGAGCATAAACCAGACTTCTTTAATGACTGAGGTGAAAAAAAACACAAACCTGTGCAGAGAATCCCCATAAAAGACACTAATGATTGATGTTTACCATGAAACGCAGTCTGCTTTGAGGTAACAGCACAGACATTCCAATGCAATCTGCAGCTGCAACCTGCAGTAGAGAGCATGTATCCAGACAAACGCTGAGGATTTTAAGTGGCATTTCACAATTTGAATGAACTATATATCAGATTTTTGTTTGTTTTCTTGTCAGACCATAATGTAATGTAATATCCTATATAGCTTCAAAAGCAGTAGTGTATCTACAGATGTAATCCTAATTTAACTTAAATCCTAAAATACAACCATGTCCATGTCCATATAAGGCTCTCATAACACACCATTACTTCCAGTGATGTTTGTTGGAAGTGAAACTAGTTGAATACCTTTAAGAATATTATTCTTAAAGGTATTCAACTAGTTTCACAGAGAAACACGTTCTTAAACTGAGCAGACAGTGACCCCTATTGCATCAAATGAGATCCTACATTCCCTGTCTCTGCTGTAGCAATGCAGCTGTGATGGGTTATGTTATGTTATGTTATGTTATGTTATGTTATGTTATGTTATGTAGAACTGAATGAGATAAAGACAAAGTGAAATGTCTGTGGAAAACTTTAGTACACAAACAATAAAATAATGATGTACAGTGCTGCAAAAAAGTGCTTGCTCTAGCAAAAAAAGTTAGAGCAAGCATAAAACTACAGCCCAGCACTTGTAGACTGATACTGTGTTTATATATTTGTGTATTATGTCTCTTTGGGGAACCAGCTGGCTCACAGCATTAGCTCATTATCACCAGCGTAAAACTGTATTGAAGAAGACACCGCACCACTGGTTCGATTGTTTCCTGGAACATTTTCTCAGTGGTCAGCTCACAAAGGACAGTGTTGACTGATGCACCTACTGCCTTGGAGTTACGCCTTTTTCACAGCAGACATTAACACTCGTCACTGCGGAAAAATCACAGATATTACATAGAATATTGCTTAATCTTATTCCAATTGTGTTCCACTAAACTTACTGGGTCAGCCTAACAATGAGGCAGCTAAATGGAACTCAGCCATCAATATTTGTATTATTTACATGTGTGCTTCCTCCCAATTTTGTGTGTCAAAACTGGAAAAAGAAATGCATATATAAAGAAAAGTCCAATGATTTTTGAGTAAACAGGTTAGAAAATGTTTATTGTGATGGCACAATCACAGACTTCTTGGTGAAGTGCATGAACACCCTTACACTTTTGTTTCACTTCTTATTGTAGTTTAAATCATCTCCACTTACTTCCAATGGAGCTGAATCAATGTGGTAACATTTTGAAGTGTGTCTGTGAACTTTGTATTGCATCTTTTGTCACTAGCCAGTAGATGGTGGTAAAGCATCAGTGAACCACTAACTGGATCCCTATTGACAGCTTCAACTGTGACTACAGGCACGTATTTAATGATCTTGCTATTTTCCTTGTTTGCTTATTTTTTCATTAGTTATTCCTACAAATTCTAAAAGTAAGTCTGTAAGTCTGCATACATTCTTGTGTATTTACTGTAAATCATACATGATTGATTAATTCAAGTGGTTTTATCATCAGGTAATGGTAATATGTTCTGGGATTTTTCAGTGTTACATGCATTTCTTTATGTTCCACACGGAACAATACGTAAGCCTTGTAATTCAGATGTTCTCACAAAACTGAAAACTGTTTCAGTAGAGGAAGGTTGCTGGAAGCACCTCACACATACACACACTACTGACACACATCCATCTATCCATCCATCCATCCAATTGTGGAACAGTTGGCCTCGAACAGTATCGGTTTCATCTTTTGATGTACCATGTCTGCTTCAAAATCCATGAAAACCACACACGATTACACAGTTATCTCCACTGCCAACTGGACTATCAGTAGTTCTGAAGCTTTTGGCACTTTGCCCTCACAGGCATTATAGACTGTACTGTCAGCTCGGCTGCCAGCGCTTTTGAAGGAAATCGTGTCAGCTTTGACTTTAACTGGCTGAGACTGAATGAGGTCATTTTTGGGTATTATGTTACACGTCTAGAGTGTCCATTTTGTAACAGCTGCGTACGATGTGTGGCGGACGGCAGCCTCGGTCCAAAGCTGACCACCTATTCGCTGCACATGGCAGGGTGGTATGTTGTCAGAGACAGGCATGGTCCAACTGGAGGAGGTATGAAGGGGGAGAGGGGGGTTGGTGTCTGGCCCCCTGGGGTCTGCATGTATGTGCCAATACCTCATAGGCACATGTGGTGTGGTGAAAAATCGACTGGCATCGTTTGAACGTGAGACCCTGGCGTGAATCGCACATTAATGCTAACAGAAGTGAACAGAACGCACTCACTGATGGATTTGAATGTCTGCTTGGGGATCTTTGTTGAGACTCCAAGCAATAAGGCAAGATATATTTTGACAAATCATATGCTGTTGCCATTATTGAGGCTAAAGTTTCCTTTCCTTGCACGAGTGAAGCTCTAGTTCTCACAGTGAACAAAGCAAAATAGTCATAAAAGCCTGCTGAAAGTCATTTAGGTAATGCACACATTATGACAAGTGGCAGTGTTTTGGTTGCAGAAAATACTTTCCCATTGTAAAACTGTAGGCCGTTAAGCAGCCTGGAAAATGTTGCCCCATGTCAGCATAGTTAGAGTGAATGAGGCAAAGGCCAGACTCGGCTGTAGCTGAGAGCCGCTGCCGCTCTTTTGTGTGTGAACCTAGTGCGCAAGACACTGGATAAGAGGAGAGGAGAGGGAAAAAAGCTAATTATTTTTAACAGCTTAGCACTCCAATCAAACAGGCTTTCTGGAGATTTTTAAACACTGTTGTGGCTCACGTCACTGGGGTACATTAAACCCCTTAACAGAATGTCGCCTTTGTTCGGCTGCATTTCACACTAACAAGAGGCCCACGTGGTACAGTACAATTCAGTTACACACATACACACACACACACACACACACACACACACCCTGTCATGTGATGACACAAGAGACCATACAAGCAACTGAAATCCTTCCCAAAAAAATCCCACATTTTCTGTCTTGTGGGTTCAGCATTTTGGGGTTTTTGCGATGTGTGTGAATGAGAAGCGACATGCTGAATGTGTTCAGTGGAAAACAGACACCAGCGGTTACAAGGGGATTCTTGTCAAGGTGGCTCAGAATAGATTACGTCCGTTTTTCCATTTACTCAATTTACTCAATCCTTCTGCAGAGGACCGGACTAGAGGGGACGCATCAAAAGACAACAGCACTACCAGTGTTACTAGATGTTGAAGTTCTGTTTGGGGGTCTCAGGGTCCCCGGCTCCTGTTTAACAGTTCCACAAATGTACTTAATATTGCTTTACCACCTTAATACTTCATGACTTGTCCAAATTATATTAGAATTGCTCCTAAATTAGATTTTGTGAATCAATGAATTAAATGAGCCAATACAATAGATGTTGACAGTACTACAGAATTCCAGCTCCTCCCGAAAACTAATATGTATCTTCATACACAGCCCAGATAACATATTAAACATGCCCCACAATACTTCATGGTCATCTCTGTATTTTGTCACTATCAAATTCCAATTTGTGCGAAAGGTAATAATAATAATAATACATTTTATTTGGAGGTGCCTTTCAAGACACCCAAGGACACCTTACAGTGCAGGAGAACATACTCACACTAGTTAAAACAGCAAATCATGGCAAAGACATGACCAGCATGAGGTATTGATTAATATTCTAATGCTTTTCTACATATTGCTTTAATAGAAACATTTTTTTATGAAATAAAGAACATGTGGTTAACTATTATTTTCATTATTAGTACATTTACAGTGAAGTGAAGCCAATTTTTCAAGCTTACTTTCCAAATTAGGTGATTTGAGGCTGATACTTGTGTTGTTGATGTGAAATTATTGTCAAAATTCAATATATTTTAGTCATGTAAATTGTATTTGGAGGACACTCAGAAAATAAATAAATAAATAAAACAATGGCCTTGCTTCATATGAGCTAAGGAGGGCACTGTTGTCCTCAACAAGTGTGCCATAATCTAACTTCTGCTGTTTTACTGCTATTATAAAAATACCTACATAATAGATTTACAACAACATATTCTGGGCATTCATAAGGGCACCAGAAAGAGCACAGAGTGTCAGCCCGATCTAACAATGGTAGGTACGACCATTTGGAAGTGATTTATGTCCCATTTTGCACTGATCCATCACCCTGCATTTGACAGGGTTAACTCACATCAATCACTTCCCTGAAAGTCCACTGCTTCTCTGCGCTCGCCTAAATAATAGGTTCTGGTTTCTCGTGCCCAAGAGACATGTAGACTAGCCCTCTTCTGTCAAACGCAGATACCATCTCTGGACAGGAGAAAAATGGGGAAATTCCTCGACACTTAAACGTTTGGTTGCTCACTCTCTATCGCCGAGACTCAATGAAAATAAGGTCTGCTGTGGTTATCAATCATTTTGTCTTTGCATGAGGGCGTGATCATATTTATCCCACAAGAAAGGCCCCGCTATTGTCCAGCTAGCCATCCTTCAAAAGACCCTCAAAACCCAACAACGTCCTTCCCCCCCAAAACATCCCCACCCCTCTGTCTACCTGCTCTAATTAAGAGCCAGTCTGAGGGCTGCTCTCTTGTGTTGAGCATGTCTTCCTGTCTGGGCCACAGGCAGTGTGTGTGTGTGTGTGTGTGTGTGTGTGTGTGTTGGGTATCTCTTTGTATAAGTCTATTTGTTTGATTGTGTGTACATGTGCTTCCAACACACTCAAGTATGACCACAATCACACACACTCACACACACTGCTAGCCTATTAGTGTGGCAAGAGGGGCACTCATTCCAGTCTGTCTGGTGGTAGTGCTACTCAAACACAGACAAAGCCACTTCAATAGGCCGGTACAATAGCCACAAAAAGCTTTTATCACACTATCGTGCCTAAGAAAGCCCCTCCAGCCTTCATTTGCCACCTGAGAAAGTTCTAATTTGATATAATAGAGTACACTTACATTCAAACATACTCAAATGAATTCAAGGCACTTCTTTAGCCATCCACTTGATCAAACCTCAGCCTGCGCTGAGGTTTGATGGGAGGATTTAAGGTAGGAATAGACGCGTTTTACAAGCTGGAGTGAAGGAGGAGCGGAGATGCTGATTACCCAGGGTGTGAAAGGGTGCTCTGTAACAGTCGCAGACACCTTTATTTTGTATCAATTTTGAGATCAATTTTGAGGTTTTGAATTGATCTTAACATGCTGCAGTCAGGTAGCTTTGAATTTCTTTACATGATTAAATGGTGAATGAAAATCTGTCTTAAAGATTATACTGTTAATTCTTTTTTTAAATTACCTATCCTGATTTAAATTCACAAGAGTAAAACTGTAAGGAATAGTATGGAGCGAGAGTCAGGTGCAGAGCCAGAACTCTGTGGAGAAATAAACACCCAAAAATGTTTACCGACATAAGAAGAGCTTAGACATTTTCTTTTCAAATTTTGGAGCTAAAAAGTATATTGATCTTCACTCTCATCCAATTCATCAACCTGCTATTGCTGACTACAGCAGCAATCTGCAGTGGAGGCCTCCATTGTTGGGTGTTTACTGTGGTGTCTGCTGCTGAGTGGAGCTTGGGAGGGGGGAAATGTTCATGAACAACATTACAGAAAAGAGAGGGGAAAATATTAGAGAGAACCAGAGTCTCTGGTGAGTGCTGAATGTAGTGAGAGTTGACCTGAATTTAAACACACAGACACAAACACCCTTTGTGTGCAGTTGCTTGCTAGTTTACAGCTAATGTAAAGTGAAGTAGTCTGGCTGTTTGGGGGGAATACGACATCCATACAACAAAATATATGACAAAGGGTTTAGTCAAACCCAAATTACGTTTGAGCTATGGCATGTTTGAACTTATATAAAAGATGGCTATTCTGAAACATCTAAAGTAGCCGACATGCATTCTCTGCTTTCACATTCGAGCACTTCGTATCCGTCTGTCTGCTGACACAAATGAACCACGTAGTCTCACCGTCTGTGCTGAAGCTTCCCCGCATTGCTTTTAAAGCAACCCCGAATTCAAACCTACTTCTTGCCATTGTTCCAATTTAGCATCCCAGACAGCATTCAACGAAACATTCTGTGTCCTGTAAGGCAGATTCATGAGCGCTTAAGATGCCATGCTGGCAGGAGGATTTCTGATTCTGTTTTAACACTCCATATGGTACCGCAGCTCAGCAACGTACACTACCCAGCTGCTTGTGACACATTTATTGGCACAAAGTGCAGCATCAGTGGCCACTTTGACCAGACTGTCTGTCAGCTGCCATAAGGACAAGATTTGACTCAGATTAATTGGCCCAGACGACTTGTTAGACACATGATTAGATGTATTCTAATTAGACACACTTGGTGCATACTGATTTGTGAGTGAAATTTACTCTCAGTTACTATTGTAATATACAGTAGTGAAGTGTTATTGTTATATCATTTCCTATTTCTTTGTTCTGTCTGACCACCTCTGACTGTAGACAGCCAAAGATACACTTTAAAGGTGGCTTTTTTTATAGCTAGCTCACACTTTGTGCCTATTATTGCTGCGTTTAGGACTGAATAAGAAGTTAAAATAGCATGTGTCTCATACAGAAACAATTTAATCGTATACCTCTCATTTAGAGATACCATAATGTCTGCAGTTTGCCTTGATTAACTTGTGTTTGTGTGTTTACTTTTGCCTGGAATTCACTCAACTGGTTTGTCTCCATGGCATCAAATAGAAAACCAGCAAACACAAGTTTTTGTTTTTTCTTTTCCCCAAAGCTCTTATCTTTTTTGTCGTCTAAGTACTTTTCAAGGTATTTTTCTAGTGCAAGGCCACTGCAGAAAAAGCAGCTTTCAAAGACATTGGAAGAAACCAGGGCCACACAGACAGGCTGTTGGAGTGTTGTTGATATTTCGAAAGATAGGCACGGCATAGTCAAAGCAAAACCTTGTGTTGTTAGCTCTCCGTCGCACCTTTACACCTCTCTCATCTTGAACCATTGTTGCACGGCCCTTCACTGACATGCTGTCATCCCTGCATGAATCGGCACACACAGTAAAGCTTAAGGGATCCTTTTCTCTGGGGGGAGATAGGCCTACAGATGAAGACAAAGGCTTCAAACTATCTAAATTATCTCTTCTGGGTGTTCTTCAAAAGGTATTATAGCTATCTGGGAGAATCTTAAATGCTTTTGCCCTACATGTCAAGTCTTATTGTTCAAAATGCACATCATAAGCAATGGGATGTATGTTTTTTTTTTTTCTTCTTCTCTTTTTGCCAGGTTGTAATTTTGTGTTGGCACACACACGCACTATATCTCAAAGAATGTTGCTGGAATGTTTGATCTTTGTTTGAATGTTGAGTCTGCACCCACAAGATGCTTATTAGAGCCGGAGTTGGAATTTTTCTTCCATCTGATTTATATCAGGTGCAAGTGCATGGATGGGTAATTTGCTGATGGAAGCATTTTTATTACAGAGCCGTGGCTGTAGTGGAAATGACAGGCCTGTTTTACAGTATTTGCGGACTGGAGTTTACCCCATTTCTTTTGTCTACAGCTGATTCTCCTGGAATGTTTGTTTAGGCTCATCCCCTGAATGCAAGCCTCATCTGGAATTTGTAGCGGCAAACCAAGATGGAGACAAGCTGGTGAGGGATACAAACAGACAAGATAAGATTAACCATCCTAATCTCATGCAACTCTCGCATCAGCATCGGCTCTACTGGCCAAGTATAGTCATATACAAGGAATATCTTTCAGAAAAGATAGCAAGTGACACACGTCTAAAAAGAAGGATGACAGCTGTTCATTTTGCCACCGAAAATAAATTACATACATACTTCACATCTATGGTGATGCATATCCTTATATGCAGAAATAATGGTTTGTGAGTTTTTGTGCATGGGTGTTGCAGAGGTAAAGCTCTAGATCAGGGCTACCCAATGTGGCAGCCGTGAGCCAAAGTTGTCCCGCCATTAGATTTGGCCCACCGGATGTTTATAGAGAAAAGAAATATATTTTTTATAAACTATAGTTTGGGCACCCCTGCTCAAGATAATGATCAGATTTTTGGATTTTTTGGAAAGTTGGTGTATCCATAAAAGCAAAGTTGCAATGCAAACAGACTGAGTGAATTTATCCTTGCCTTCCATGCTTCATGACATAACATGAAGCATGTGACTATTATATTCATTCTTTTATCACTTTTCCCACATAGTTTAAGGTTCAACTATCATTCTTTTAAACATTTAGTTGTACTATAGCAGCACCATTACGTAGTACTTGTTATCTTTTCTATTTCAGCTGAATTTCAAAAGCCATCTGGATTGATTGCGTTGGAATCAGATCACATGTATGGAGACAGGCTCCTAATTAATGAGTGAGAGCAGCTTGAGGCATTCCCCTCATAGCCAATCAGAATCTGACAATGCCCTTTTGTGAAGGCTTAAGAGAGGTGGAGAATGGCGCCCAGGTCAGTCTTGTTCTGTCCTTGACACACTGTAGACCTCATCCAAAAGCATTGCAAGCCAAAAAGCTCTGGTCTGTTTGGGCCCTATTGACATTTCTTCGCTGCTCTTGTTCTTTCCAGTTTAGGTAACTTTTCAACAGCCTGGCACCTGCAGGTTTACTTCTGTTTTCTGTCTTAACTAAACCCTTTGATATCCAAGTCCCTCTATACACCTTCAGTTGTTTCCCCATTTAATTTCATTGAGGACTTCAGATGCAGTAAAAGAAGTATATTTCAGTTACACTATCCCCAAAGAGGCACTTTCATATTTCATCATGTTTTTATGTGTTTTGTAGGCATTTTCCTGCCAGTGCTGCCAAAGCGCCCTCCTCTTCTATTCTGCCCATTGTGTATATATGTAGGCTTTGAACCAATCAGGCCGGAGCAGGTACACCTGAAGATAAAAACATACACATGCACTAAGATTTTCTCACTTTTCTTTCACTTCTAATATTTACACCAGTGAATGTAAAGGCATTTTCATTTTCATTTTCCTGTGCATTGCGTCTGAAAATCTGATTTAGATGGAAAAACTCAGGACTGAGGGACGATGTTATTGCCACCACAATAGCCCCTCCTATTGATTGGTTTGGCTGTCTGCATCAAGAGTGGTGGGGCGGACTGGGATGTGGGTAGAGTAGCATGAAGCTCCTTACTGGCAGGTTAAAGGAAGAGAACACTTTCTCCAGGCCAGTAGTGAAGTTGGCAGTGAGGAAAAAGGTGGAATAATAAAAGTGTGTTATTCAGTATTCCCAGTGGATCCATGCAGTATCTTAAAATATACACGTTTTTATTCTTATTTTTAAACAGTGACTGCGCTACGCACTGAATAATGGCAATACCTTGCTCCACTGAGCTATTCTAAAAGTATCTGTTCGGAGCGGTGATGTTCTGTATCATGTCTATAGACCTTGGTGCTGTCACATTCCTTCACTGGCTACAAATGGCAGCAGTGCTCCTGTCTGTCTGTCTGTTGGTCTGTGTCTGACAAAGGCCTGTTGTTTTCCCAGCCTTGTCTCTTTTCACACGCCGGCCTCTTTGGCTCAGAGCAGCTGCAGCGGCATTAGAATGAAATGATGGGAATATATTTGTCCTACACGCTGTCAATTACGATCTAAACATCAATTCTGTCCAACATTTCTTCCTGTACGCCCCCCGCATGCCATGTCCTGGACACACGATATGGCACAGAAGTGATTTGAACATGCATTCCCAACCGGTGCAGATGCCACATTTGTGACTCAAGAAGCAGTTTCTCATTGGGGATTTTGCAAAGTTGGTTTGAGGGGATAATTTTGAATTTGACCCTCAGGAAACAGAGGCCACGACAGTGAGCCGTAGCCAGATATGCATGTTTAGATTTCTCCTCCACGACCTCAGTAAACCCATGATTCAGCTTTAATGAAGTGTTGTTTCAGAAGTGCAGGCGTTAGTAAGGACTTAGCATCAAAACACAAACGAATCCAAAAACATATCGGACCTTTCAAGGCGATGTTTTTCTTCCAACGCCTTGTTAAAAACATGTGCTTTCTGCATCTCTTTAAGTCATCCATGAAGAAAATTATAAAATTGTTAGGCTGCAGATCAGAGATGTGCTGGAAGCCTGTTGGTCACGGGTTTTCACGGAATCAGCCTCTGCAGGACTCTCTTCCAGCATGTCCAAGTAGACAACGATGGATGTTTTTGGCAAGGGTGCAAAGGACAGACTGAGAGACTACTCTGCTCGGGAAATCTGGAAAAAAAAAAGATCCTTTTATAAACAGAGATTCAACAAGCTATCCTTGTGTAACCATGACAAAGAAGCACACACAACAGTCCAATTTCACCAAGGACATGATGGGTTGTCATATAAGCTTTTTGGTGTATGCTTTAGCTCATCTGACATGTCAGGTGACCTCCTTTCCCAGAGGACACTAAGGCCTGTGTGAAACTGATGTGAGCTGCATGGAATACTTTTCAGGTATTTTAAGGACTCATACAGCAGCCTGGTCAGTTGGCCAACTCTTCATATGATGTCCTCAAAAGGTTAAATGGGTGTTAAAGCGGCCGATGTTAATGTTGGCGGCGAAATTGTGAGGAGTGCAAAGGATGGTGTCAGGTGAGGCAGAATAAAGAGAGAGACGTGTGTGTGTGTGTGTGTGTGGGTGTGTGTGTGTGGGTGTGTCACGTGAGAAACCAAAAATCACCTTATAAACTTACGTGCCGAAATTGACGAACTTAACGTAGAGAACTGTCAGCTGTTAGAAAGCTCCTGCGTGCTAAACATTGCTTTGACCTCAGACATCCAGTGTCTGCAAGGCGCTAAATCCCACTGAGATCTGGAAAGTATATTCTGCCTCCACTAAAAATCAGCGCCGCCTGATTCCTCAGCATATTTGTGAAATTGATTTGGTGTGTCGCAGACAGCCACAGACTGTGCAGAGCCAGTCCACAAATTGCATGTGTGGTGTGAAAAAAAAACCGTGTGAAACAAAGTGTGAGGTGCACAGATGGAGGAGAGCAAAATGCGCGGGGCCGGTGTGTTGATGGATGCTGTGAATTAGATTCTTAACGGGACATTTGAGAGGGGATTTAACACCAGTTAAATACAAGGCTATGATGTGTTCGACAAGACCGCAGCCCAAGCTTTCTGCTCATTTTCCACATTAAATGACTTTTAAAAGGTTACTACTTTAAACAACAGGGTTTTTGATGCATAATAACTCTGTAATTAACCACATTTTCAATAAATTGAGGACTGTTTGGAGGATCGTGGCTTTACCTCACTCAGTTTGTATGCTTTAAGTTTCAGAAAAAAAGGACTGCGGTCAAAGAGTGCTAAGCTGGCTCAAGAATGCTAATAGGTCACAATCATCTGTGTATTTTCAGAAAAAAAGACGACTTCGCTGGCTGACTTCTGATGTTCTGATTTGGTTTGTACTTTCCCCAGACTTGGCAGCCCGTGACAACGAGAGAACTGTAATACGAATTATCTGACATGAGTATAAATACTTTCCATGGGTAATTGACCCTTTTTCCTGGACACACACGCTCCGAGATCAAAAGGGTATATCCTCCAGACTCCAAGAGCCACTGATTAAACACATTTCAGAAGTATTTCCTTTCAATTTCCAGGGCAGATCTGGCAAAGGCATATGAGATGTGTTTCATTAAGTTGTGTCGTCAAATGCAGTCCCGTGTGTGTGTGTGTGTGTGTGTGTGTGTGTGCACTGTATGTAGGCATACAGTTTATCAGTGTATGTGCCTGTCTACGTATATGGTTCCCCTTTTTCATCTTTTGAGGGGAAGTGACGTGGCGCGTCGCCAGCCAAGTTTCAGTGTTTCTCAAGAAAGACAAATGGCATTGTTCCAGGAGCAGATACCAGCTTTGCTGCCAAATCCCTGCCGGCTGGACTGAAATTTCAGCCATGTAAAGAGAGCAGGAGTGGAGCAGGGCCTGACAAAAGATGACATTGGCTTGTAAGTTTTAGGCGATGACGCTCAGGGGGATTCCATTATGTGGCTGTCACACAGCATTAGGCGAGACACCAAACACTTTCATGTGTGGATTACCATTTACCCATTGGAGATAATAGATATTTGCCTTAGCTAATCCATTCCTCTATTGATTTTTTTCCTCCCTTTAATAACTTCTTGCAAGCAAGCAAATTTTAATAAGTGCAAGAATGCTGACATGTAAGAAGCCGGAACAAAGGGCTGCGTTTGACACAGATAAGCGGCTTAATGTAGTTTTCCATACAAATATGAGATATAAGATTATTTTTGACAACCTTATTTATTTCAAGCACGATACATGCAAATACACAGTGAGATTATAGAAAATCTAGTTGTTAATCTTGACAGATTACAGTGTAAAGAGTATGCAATTATCCATGGAGCCACTTCGTTCACATTTTTTCACATTTTGTTCTATTACGTCTTTGTTGTGACACAATAGATCTCTGCTTAATATTTACAAAATAACACAACATTAATGGGCAATGTCCTATATTTTCCTTATTGTCAACAAATTCCCATGAAAAGATGAAAACCAGTGAGTATCGTCTGTGTGTCGGAGGCCTGATGGAACAATGTATGTGTAATAGACTACCATTGTTGACCCAACACTGTTGCAACGCACCACGAGCCCACTGTCACATGTTCCTTCATCACCACAAACACAGTCACTCTAGTTTATTTTGAGTTTCTCTCACGCAATCACCTGCTAGAACACTAAATGTGCATTAATCCACTACTGAAATTAATTTACTGTTTGAGAAATGTTTGCTCAAAACTACAGTACCCAGCTGTTTTATAAAAATCATTTAGAATTTTTGTTTTAAATTTTGTTTTAAAGCAACGAGCTTGGGGCTGAGTGTCACAGACCGGGTTAAGGAACTTAGAAAGCGTTGAAAGACGGAATAATGCTTTATTGGTTTTGGCCTTTTCATGAGATTTGCTGACAATATAACAAATGTAGATTATTGATATCTTAAACATTTAATCTATATTATATCAACACTTGTCTACAAAAATCCAATTTTTTGTTTGTAAATGGCAGCACAGTTGAAAAATGTACAATAAAAACTCACCAGATCATCAGAAACATTAACAAATTTACACGACACTCGATGTGGAAATTTACCCAGGACAGTTTCTTGTAACAAAGTATCATAAGTGTACCAGGCATCATGCCTCCCCGTCACCATAATGGTTAAACTTAAAACATAAACAACTAACTTTAACAAAGATAAGCCATGATATCACTTTTACAGGGGTCAGGAAACTAAAGATTTTACCGCCTTGAGTTCTCCCTTTCAGGCTCACAGCACATCATGATTAAGCCAACTGGATCCTGGACACATACTGTTCCATTGACAAATAAATTTCAACCGTATAAACCACACTATAAAAGGGGAGAATGTGTGGATTGAAACTGCACAAAATCATTGTTTAACATAATTTTCTTCTCCTTCTTTTCAGTCTTAGTTCTTGGTTCCACATTCACATGTTTTCCGTCTTGGGGCTCTTTGTCCTTGGCTTGGGCACCGGTGAAGGTTGCTGTCCTTCAGCAGCTGTGGATAGCTGTGCAGGAGGCCTGTTTTCAGTCTGAGCTTCAGGCTGAGCAACTTTCTCATAACAGGCTCTGGGTGAAGGCTTGGGGCTCGGGGGTGGAGAGTCCTCAGTCGGGTGCATGGTCTCGTAGTCCGGGCTGATCGAGCCTGGCTCTCGTTTGCTTCGAGAGACCATCCTGAGTTCCATTTGTTTTCTGCTGCGTCTGCGGCAGCAACATAACAAGACGATAATGGTCACCAACAGCAGAATCAGACCAGCTCCTCCAGCAAAAGCTGCCACAACAGTTTTGGATGTAAAACAAAGCAGAGTTGGTGGTGATGGTGTTGGACGTTTACAGGTTGGGCGAACAATGTCACTCCTCTCCTTGCTGACTCTGTTTGCCACACCGCATGTAAAGCTCCTCTCCCCTTTCAGCTGTGCCAGGGATATGCTCAGTTTTTGCTTTGTTTCACTCGGTAAGGTCTTTTCGTCGAGTGTCCATTCAAACACCAACCCCTGAGGGTTTCCTGCAAGGCAACTTAGAACTACAGCACTGGACTTGAAGTCACAGCTGTATGTCAGCTGAGGTTTTGATACCTTGGGAACAATACAGAGACGACCGCTCCATGTTTTCGCCAGTGTACCATTGGAGTGCAGCACATTTGCTTGGTAAGCCCCTGCACTCGACAACTGAAGGTTCCTCAGCAGAAGAGATCCGGTTGCAGAGATGTCTGCTGGCTTTCCAACAGAGACTATGCCTTTCTGTCTGTAGAAGATGATTGTGTCATTATGAGTCCATCTCAGCACATGTGAGTTCTCAAGTCTGTCGTAGACAAAAGGCAGCGTCAGACTCTGTCCGACAGCAGCGTAGAGTTCACAAGTATCCTTGTTTGCTGCTGAGAGGTTGATGAATCCTGACAGAATGAAAACACCGAGTGTGGCAGCAGAACATGCCATGATATGCAGAAGGTAGACCAGGGTATCCTTTGAACAATCACCTGAGCATTCAGTTATCCTTAGTCTTTTATCTAATCTGCTGATTTTTAAGCCGTGACGGAAAAGAAGTCCTGTCAAGATGAGTCGTTGCCCCGAATATAACTCGCATATACTAAATGTCAAATTTCAAGCCCTTCAAAGAGAAGTGAAATCTCAGTAGGAAGGAACCATTATTAGGCAAGAGTCTGCTCTCAGTTCTCTGGAGATGACAAAAAAACACAGTCACAGTGGTGTGTGCAACATTTTCTGCTTGCGTGACTAATCCACTGGAAAATATTTAGAAATATGTGACTTATGTTGTAATTCAGTGCAATCATTCCACACATGACCGAATGACAGAACAACTGTGGTCAAAACATTGCAGAATGAACCACTGAAACCACTGAAACCACTGAAACCAAACGAAAGTTGTTCAGCTTAAAAAAAAAAATGGAATGGAATGTATCACAAATAACTCTCAGTTGACTACATTTTACTATATCCTGAACCACTCTTAAACAACAAATTTTTTTTCCAAGCACCAAGGAAAAAATTGTCACAATAAGGCTTCACGTTAAAGAAATGTGTGTGCATTTGAGAGATTTCCGTCTCCTACAGTATAGAAAGAATCCAAAAAAGAGACAAAAGAAGAATAAAGAGGAGTGAAAGGCTTCAGATAGAGTTGAGAGTTGGCAGAGTTGGCGTTTGGCTGAATTCACGCTATGTTAAGATTTCTTCCCGCTTTAACAGACTCAGTCAGATAGAATCAGAGGCAACTGGCTGTCACTCAAAACTCTGCCTGGCAGTCTAACTGTTGCGGCAGAGCCGTCCAGCACAGTGACAGACGTCCATCTGTTGACTATGCTTTGTAAGCCAGCTGCTGCGGGCTGGTAACTCAAACCCACTCATACTTAAACATGTATTAACACCAGTGTAAAACACGTCATTAAAGGATCAATGCACCCTAAAGTTCTGCAAATGTCCTATTGGAGAGTCGTGTTTACTGTTTCTGTTTAGGTACCTGTGTAATGTGAAATGAGGAGAGGCTCCCCCTGCAGTGTGTGGGAGTACATAGTGTGAGCCTTACTGTAGAACAGAATCGAAATCTGAATCAAAATCTCCACTGGTGCTCGTCAGGCATGCTAATGCTAATGCTACGGTATGTGTGAGATGCACAAACTATGGTTGAAGTTGGCCAGCGTTCTGCTATTCATCAGACATATAACAGCTTTAAAGTACAGTTGCTGTCACAGTTAAACAGACCCAGGACCCAAACACTAAAAAAAAGCTAAAAAACTAAATAACTAATTTTTACTTAACATTTATGTATTTTTCAGTCTGTACTTTTTGAACTGCTGAGGTGAACCCCTCAGACTTTGCACACATTACGAGTAGACAACGACTTGGAGGACACCGCATGAATATCTCTGTCAGGTCATAATAGCTCGCTGCAAACTGCTCTGCAAAGAAGACACAGCCAGCACAGTGTAATAAGCAAGTTACAACAGTATATTAAGTTACTGGAATATTATGAAAGGCGTCCGAGATTTATCACCAGCCACATATTTCCCTGCTGGCTTTTGCTTGATTTTTCCCGGTTATTGGATTTTGCCTGTCAAAGAATACAAATGACTTTTATTTGTCTGCTCTAAATCGGTTTAGTCAAGGCTGCTTTTCCTGATAAAGCTATTGAATAATGAGAGGCCACCACCTCATGTAAATATCTGTTGCAAATGCTTTTGTTCTGGTGCCGTCAGTTGAGTGGCTCGTCTACGGTTAGTATGTGTATTTTGTAATTAGAGACGGTGGCCATGCTGTCACTTACAGTAAAAGTGAAATTAAATCATTTCAATAAATCTCTTGAGAGAAGAGCTGTTGCACGGCAAGCTGCAAAATTCCCTTCTTATTTCATAATTTCCTTTTTTTTTAATTGTGGTGCATCTGAAATTGAACTTGGCATTTGTTCATTTTATTACATTTTTAACAAATGCTTTCGAAATGTACCCAAATGATCATAATCAAGTGAGCTTTCTGTAAATCCCCAACAGCACTTCCAGTAAAGAATCATTGCTCAGTTAACATCTAGAAATACCCTTGTCATTCTATAATTCACGACATACCACCCTCCAAAGTGCCCCGATAACTGGGTCGTCTCGATCGGCACTAGAATGAGTTCATTTTACACCCCACAACTATAATTTCATGCAATTAGCAGTGATTCACAATCTTTCTGTAACTCTCAGCACCTTCAAAGAAGCAGAAGAACACCTGTTTCTTTTAGTTTCACCGTCATTACACTTTTTCCTACCCTGAGGGAATAGATTGATGTAAAATGCTAGCTATTTGGAGGGGGGCGTACTGTGAGCTGAATGCAATGAATTCCTTGTTACAAACGGTGTAAAGATTGTATCTTCGAGAATTTCCCCGGCAGCTTGAAAATAGGAGCATGTGTGTAAATGTGCACGCATGTGTGGCTCACAGACACGAAGCAAAGCGAAGCAAACGTATGGTGTGTTCGTGTTTTATATCATAGCTGACAGGAGCCAAAGGAGGTCTCTGTCCCCCGACTCTCAACCTTTGTGATTGTTGTCTGGAAGACTTTACCTGGTAAGAAAATGCATGAAAGTGTGACAGCAAAAAAAAAAATGAAAACATTTTGTCATACTGATGATTAGCCCACTCTCAATGGTAAAATGGAGTCAGTTAATGTTTCTGCAAGGCCACAAATGCGTTCACATTTGAGTCACGGACATTTTTAACAAAATGTGTCGTGTCACGTTTAGAGACTGAGTTTCAGCATTTGTTCGTGAGACACCACTGTAATTTTCAAGGAGACCTCGGGACAATTTCCAGCCATGTTTGTGTATATTTATGTGTAGATGTCGGCACATCTACTGCTGTGATGGTGGTCACCAACAAAACCAAAAGGAATCATAAGTCACAACATAAAGTAACGTTAAGAAGAACTTTACATTGGCAACATTTATTCTGGCCGATTGGATTGATGATGATCCATCTGTTTCCTATTAATTGTAGGCCTGTGGATCTCAAGTCTCATAAAACAAACACCTGGCACTAAAAAATCAGAGCAAATTAAGAGGAAAATTACTCTCCTGGACACAAAAATTAGCCTTTCAGATTCTCAGCGGCTGTGGGAGCTGAATATCACCCCAAAATGTTAAACATGGAGGACTGCTTTGTGATTCTGAACACTGGATTTGAAATGAAACTGTAAGAATATGAAGTCAACTTTCATCTTAACATAAGTAGTAAGATCATTTCCATCCACATCAAATAATCCATGTAGAAATTGTATTCATTTCCATCCGCTCCCCCCAAAGGTAAAAAAGCACTTCAACCTCATAGCGTGTCATAGCCTCAAGTGTTTCATTTCAAATCCAATGTGCTGTGCTGGATTAGAGCCAAAGCAATGAAAAACGTATCACTGTCCTGATACTTACAGCCCACACAGTATGTAGATACATCCCAGACATATTATTTGGGGACACTCGTAGTACCGCTCCATTAGAGCTAAATCAACTGCTGTCTGCTTTCTGTTAACCGACAAATGTTTTTTACATTCGTAATCCGGTGAAGTTGATATTTCCATCTCATTGCTCTTCTATGAAAATCCATCTAAGTCATGAAGAACAAGGGATGATATGACCATAATTATTTTTCCTGACTAGTAAATCAGTAACCTAGTAGCATCTTTTTCATGTCCAGGCTTGTGACAGTGTCATGCTGTATCTGTGATCTTCTCCATCTCTTACAATGGAAAGAAAACAAGTGTCCCAATTCTGTCCACTTCTGCTTGTGTTATTCACTGTGCTTCCTGTCCTCGTCTGATCTGTAGAAGAATTTCGTCATCCTAGATGGATGTCAGAGATGGAGAAGAGGAACTGAGCTGAAGACGAACTTGTGTCTGATGACACAGTGACATAATGTGACGCAGTGCCTGATGCCAGGCAAGATTTTCCATGTTCAGTGTTCAGTGGCTCAACAAAAAGAGCTCAGTTTTTCTCAAATGTACTGGAAGTTAATACAGCTGGTACTGTTGGCTGCTTTAAAGGAAACAACAGCTCAAGTTGACCCAGTTATTATTAATGATTATCCAGGGCATTCTGAATGTGTTTACTTAGTCTAGCTTATGATGACTGCAATCATAGCCAATGACAAAGTTGCCCCCCTTCAGTCACGATGATTACGTGTAAACAGTACCCCGTGTGCCTGATGTCAAATCAAGCCCAACCGTTTTATCATCCCTTTTGATCCCCCTTCTGTAATATGCCCTCTTAATTGGCTACAAAGTAAGGTCTGAATAGACCGGGCACGGGTTAATTGGCCCCAGTTTTTGGTCCCTCAAGCTTTCAGGCAGGGAGCCCGTCTGCCTAGCTGATGTTTAATTCAAGGGCCCAGATGGAGGCGTAACAGCCTGGCTGTGAGATCCTTGACTCACACTCTCACCAGACGTGGCTGTGGCTCTGGATGGCCCCGGGGGATGAGGGGGTCTGGGGCCTGGGTGGCCCCTCCTGCTCTCCAAAGTCAATATAATCGGGGACAGTGATGTGACTCTGAGCTCTGCGCTTTGAACTGGATGGACAGATGCTTTCTTCTACGAGCCATGGTCAAACTAACAATTACTGCATAATGTGCTGGAATCAAATGATTGCACTGCAGAGTGAGACAAACCACGCAGAACTTTTGCATAGCTATTGTTGCTGTGACTTTGATGCACAAACTCAGACTGTTAACTAGCGAATGGTGCTGTCATTTTAACTGATCAGGAGCCAGATGGGCTTCAATCAGCATTTAGTGAACTCATCTGGCATCGGCTTGAATGTAGCAGATGTTTATTTATATGTAAAAGTCTGCAGGTTTAAGCTCTAGCATGTTGCCAGCTAGCTAATAGTTTCCGATCAGTTCACCGGCCAAACTAGCTTTTCAACATAGTAGCTATGTCTCAAAACTAAGCATCTATTTCATAAGGACTAATTTCAGTGAATTTCACTCTCACATTTCACTGTGCTACCTTTCTCATCTCTGGTTGCTTCAGCAACACAATTGCCAGAATAAATGTTGGCCATGTTTCTTTATGTTGCTACTTTGCATTTGTTTCGGTAGAATTTTCTATTTTATATAACTTGTTTTGATCGCCACATAAACGGCTGGAAATGCAACCACCATCCCCTCCACCCTCCTGATGTGAAAGGTGGATATAAGCATTTAATATGAACATGATATGGTACGTTTGGTTCAAATGTAAACCTTGGAGGCATCTGTGGTTTGCAGAAACATCAACTGATAACTTTAAATCCCAGTGACTGGGTTGGTTTCAGATTCAAGTTCTCAACGTTTCATTTACAATGTTCTGAATGGACGTGAACCCCGGTCAGATCAGCCAAAGTGAGCTTTGGGGCCAATTGTGCGAAGTTTTTTTTTTTTTTTTTTATAGACTCAATTAGCTTTTGATTGAGAAGCTACAGGTCAAAGGTTAACTGACAAACACACATGCATTAACATAATGTGAGGGAATTAACCTCATTCACCATTCAACACTTAAAGCAATCTCATCACCCGACAGCATGTGCCCACAATAATCATGTTAGCCCTTTAATTTACATAATCCTGCATAATCCCTGACACAGCTCTATCCCATTAACCTTGTCTTTTTGTTTGGGTTATGTTATAAAAGTTTATACCCTTAGAATCCTGGTTGCTATAACTGAAGGTATAGACTCAGGGTAACGGAGGTAATTTAGATTCTTTCTTCTAGGAGAAGTAAATATCTCCTGGCAACTTCTGAACTTGGGTCCTCTCTTACCCGTTATCTTTCAAGCCTGGAGCACTGTCAGCTAAATCCAAAGGGAAATTGTGCATCCCATGAAAATGTTTACCTCTACCCTGGGTACCGTCCAGGAAAATCTCCTCCTTTTTTAAAAAGATTTTCTGTCCATATGTAAGGTCTGCAGCTGGCTCAGCCTTACTTGTTTTGCTCAGTGTGAGTCATTTGAGAAGCATCTCTATTTCGCTGTTGTGTCTGTGTCACATGTGTGGAAGTGAACATTGAAGCCGTTGAGAGTTTTGCTCGCTCCCATTTGTTTCAGGAAGTGTACAAGCATGCTGCGGGGACAATGCGGGAGTTTGTCATAGTGGCTGATGTAAAGTGAGATCTTCATATCTTCAGGCGAGAGTAAAACAAAGAAACGATTTGTCAGACTTTTACCTCGAGAGACATCTTTTCAAATGTTCATCATTTTTATGTCTGATCATATCCTGCGTATCTCCGTTAAACTTCCCCCCGTTGTCTCCTGCTCACATGTTTGAATGCTTTCACAGATCCCAGTCCCTGCGAGTTAAAGTCACTCCCACTACTTCCCCAAAATGGTCGCAGAGAGAAAAGCCAGACCTTTTTCTTTTGACAGGGTTCAAGAGATCACAGTTTATATTTCCTCTTGCATTACATGGCTCTCTAAATTGTCTGCTTTTGGGGGATACTGCGCTTCAAACACAATATAGGCTGGGGCTTATCATAGTTGACTGCTCTGGTGCCGCCACTGAGGAGGAAGCCGCTTATATCATCTTTGTTTTGCTCTGGTCCAGCTGTTTTTGCTCACGGGGGTGAACGGCTATCTGCTGATGCTGTGGACCTTTGATGTGCTCCGGGAGGCACTGCATGGAGGGGAATCACTCTGGCACCGGTGACCCCAAAACCCACCTCCCATCAGCCTGTTGGAGTTCAAGTTTAAACAACTCAGAGGGATTGTTTTTGTTCCCCTTTTCCCTTTTTTTTTGGGGTGATCTGGTGTCCTACTAGCCAATGATAACTGAGTAGGACCTTTAAATGAGATATTTTGTGGTTGACCGTAATCTCTAAGCATGAATGACTCGTTCAATTCATATAGCTGTGCATAATTAAGTCCAGTCATACAAGCTCTGTTCCCTACACGTCTTGTGTGTGTCAAAACAAGACATGTAGGTACTTCAAGGCCGACTCAAGGAATTCTCTTGAAGCTGAGTTTATTCAACAGCTGGGACGAATGACAAACACTTGTTTTCTGAGATCCCAGAACAGATTATGCCATTTGTACTTGCCTGAAGGTGATCCTGTGGTCTGCACTTTGCTTTCATGACTAATGAACACTTAATCCTCCACAGATGGATGAAGCATCCCCTTCTTGTTCCAGGATTTTTCCTTTTGTTTTCTGCATGCTAACAGCGCTGCCAGACCTGAATCACATGAGGCCACCCGTCTGCTCAGCGACTTTTGTTTGTTTCTGGTCTCATCTTGCTCTGCATATTAATTACTTTTGTCGAAACTTATTTTTCTTCAATAAGGCAATTTATTCATCCCTTTATGTTGCCCTGTTTACTGTGCATGGTGTTATAACAAGTACCCAAAGTACTGTATCAGTAAAGTGATTAAAAATAAGTAAAGATATCGTGTTATAATATTACTTTGTTGAAAGACATCCACGTCAATAGTACTTGAGTAAAAGTCTTACAGTATCTGATATTGATGTATTTTAATTGACATACATTGACATGTATTTGCCAATTATTTGATCCGATATTCAGCATTTTTCTGATAGCCTGTGTTCATGTTTATCTGATTTGACAAATGTGCCACTTTTGCTCTGATGCGGCAGCAATCTGCGAAACACAAGTAACTACAGCAATCACAGAACTGCCGTCAAGTAAAGAAAAGTCTGTTCACTGACATCAATCACTGACAATATACAAACAGACTTTACATTTTCATGATTATCCGCTACAGCTGTGGAACTTTTTTTTTTTCTTTTTTTTTTATATAATAACAACTATCAGTGATGAAAGTGAAAGGATAAAAGCTGTGGGGGTGAATCACGAAGCCAGTGATTAAATGCCTGTATTTCAGCTTAAGTGACTCTTTGGAACAAACTAAAATACAGTGTGCGACAGACAGGTCAAAATAGATGCAGCACGGGGACGTAAATCACCGCACAGCTGGAGGTGAGAAATAGCAGCCTGACTAAGTGCTATGAAAAATGGACATTTCCATCGCGTTGACAACCCACAAGACACATTGTCAGTTTTATTTATTGTTAAGGTCGATTGAAGTCAGGAGTCTGGGACTACTGCAGACCTACTGAGGAATCCTGTCACAATTTTAGCTGTTTGGAAACATGATATCATCTGTTTACATTTCCATAAACAGTCAAGTGCCGGGTCTTGGTGGTTAAAAATGGAAAGGTAATTAAAAGTCAAAGTGATTTAGGTAGTAAACACACAGTAAAATCTCTTCTGTGTGAATCTTGGCGTTTTCTTTACAGTTACACCTCCCTTGGCTTTCCCTTTTCCTTTTTTTCCAATGAGCGAGCAGGTAATCCTCAGAAGATTAGTCTGCCTTTTAAGATTAAAACATGTGTAACAAGTCACACCTGGTGGCTCGATCTCAAAAACCTGCCTGCTAATTAGGAGTGGAGTTTACAAAGGAGGGTCGTTCGGTGACACCTGTTCTCTTCTGTCGGAGGCCTGAGACGGCACGAGTGCTAGCTCTGAGAGGGTGTAATGGACTGTATGCAACAATAACTCTGTCCTTGATAGATCTGTTGGAGTAAACATTTATGGTTTGATTTTACAATGGTTAAACTTATATATCTACATGTGAGTTATGAATCTGCATGAAGGAGAGGTAATTGAAGGCTCTGAGTTTACGGAACTGAAAATATTTATTGAAGCTTCCGCCGTGCACAAATCAACAAAAGCCCACTCCGGGCACAAGACAAACACAGTGCAATACAGCACGCTGACAGATTCTTAAACACAGAGTCTGAATGCAGTGTATACTGGAGCATACGCGCTTCGCAGTACTCCAGGTCTGGCAATGCCACGAGCTCCGTCTGTAACGTCAGGCCATCCATCAGTCTTCATTCCTCTCCTGCTTCCTCCTGGCTTGGACATGAAGACAGGATGCCATACTCTCCACCTTCTTTGAATAGCTCAAGGCCTTTGATGTGGGTTCAAATGTGAGAAAAGATCAAGAGATCAAAAAACCCACTCGCATCCAAGAGATAAAGCTGTCGGTCATGTCTGTCAGTGGAAGTCTGAGGGAGCAATAGAAACGTTGCTTTTCATGGTTTGCTGATAAGGCTTGCAGGGATTTCGACGAGTGAGACTAGACAGTTTGTCTTGGGCGATAGCGAGGTGTGGTCCTAACTGATCAAATCCACGCAAACAGTTATTTACATGCAAGAAATTCCTCAGTAACTGGGATAAGCCAAGAGGAAGCCATGTAATTGTGAAAGTGATTGTTCTCCTCCCAGTGCTTTGAAGTGTTTTGGCTGGTGTCTGTTAATGTCTTTAATGTGAGGACGACAAGGACGGAGCTTTTCCAGAGATTAGCCTGTATCAGGATCAACATCATCCAACCTCCCTCAGTCTTAGTGCAGAAAGACATCTAGGCTTTTTTTGGCAAACAGACAGCGCGAGACGTAATACTTTGACTTTTTTCATGAAATCAGATTATGCAAACTGCTTTGATAGGACATGGTTGCCTGGATAAAGCTTATCATGCTTTTGCCTTCAACCTACAACAGTTTCTCTCCCGGGTACAACCTTTGTGAATGTAAATAGTAATTGAAAAACTTTGTTTTGACTTGATAACTTATTATCATTATTTCAACAATAAGAGTCATTTAAAAATCTCCAGAAAATCCAAATTACTTTTCAGAAAATGACTGCAGGAAAATTGTAAAGTATTCCCAGAACTCGGGATAATTAAATGCTGAGGTTGAGGTTGTCTTACATTGGGAACAATAGACAGTCTTGTTCCGTCATGTATACTCTTGCCAAAATGCATACACAAACTTCGCAAAAATGCATCTTGTCTTGGATAGTGTATATTCTCAGAAACAGCAATCTGGCTTTAAATACTTTTGCATCCTATAAAATTGTTATCAACCAATCCCACAAAGAGAGGAGGTCATTTAAAGGCCTCCCGTAGAGTATGGCTTATCTTCGCCGGCCAGAGATTTATTCAACACAGAGCTTAACTTGAAATGATTTTTGAGGAGGATACGGTGACCAGAAAAGAACAGGTCATCCTTTCTATTCAGCCACGACACTTTCATGTAGGTTAAACAGCTTACAGCACCCTGGTATGGTGCCGTGCCCCTGGAAGCACAGACTTGGCTGTCTGCAGATACAAAGAGAGACAGAAAGGGGGGATTTAATTTAATGCAGGAAGAAGGCCATTCTGTCAGTTCCTTGTAATCCTTGTGCTTCTTAATTCATGGGTTTTAATCAGGCTTTCAGCATCAACCTCGCCAAACATTCCTTAAATACTGAAGCTTCTGTGTTGCAAAGTTAAGAGACAGAGGAAGAGCCAGTTGGCTGCGTACACGGCTTGAAAGTGGATAGTTTGTTGGTTGTTTGCCCGGCAGAGAAAAGAACAGTAGGATTTCCCATTTGCCTCTTACAGTTCATGAACAAACTGCCTGCATGACCCGACACACTGGTGTAAGATTTTAGGGTGGTGCTGGTGGGTGGACTTGAGTTATAGAGAATTATACAGATTTCCCTGCTGTTCTAATCAAGATTAAACTCCATTTGCAAATGTATTACATTCTAAAACATACACTTTAAAATGGCTCATTCAGAATTACACCCAAATAAACCAGACAACACATAATAAGGGTAATTTGGTGGACAGAAGAGAACACTAGTTCAATAACTGTATTGTAAAGTGTAGCACAGTTAAATTCATCCATGTGAAATATTTTGGTTACAAGCAGCGACTTAGTCAACTTTTTTGTATTTTCTCTGTATTGTTCCATTTTCTTCTCTGTGGTATTTTGTTCACAGGATCAAACATATCTCATTCAACAAAAGCTTCTACTAAAGAGGGATAAACTCAAAGAGCAAACAGCTTAGCTCGCTGCTAACTGCTTGTTAGCTCAGTCGCTAATCAGACAAACAAGAGCAGCCTATACTCAGGCAGAGGTAGATTAAATAAAAGTGGATGGTGCAACTCGACTGGCAGTTATGATAGCCTCCCTTCATTTCGGACATCCATGCCCTCAAAGGCCAGCAGTGAATTCATCAGAGCTCAACTCAACCGAAAATCCACCCATTGAAGTGAGTCGACTGAAATTAATTTAGGGTTCATTTAACTGGCGCTGCACCGCTACAAAGGCAGTCTTCAATATCAATGCAAGACTTCAGCTACAGTCCCAATGGTAGACACCTGACTGCTGCTTTGCACTGCATAATCACCTCAATGCACATAATATTAAATTCTGGATCCACATCTGCGTCATGTCTAAAGGACCCTCACTAACAATGAATCACGTTTAAACCACCAGGTGGAAAACAAGTGGGTGAAGCAGCTTGAATGAAATTCAGATACTAGTTTTGTGTGGGAAGCCCTGAAATTAAATTATGGACTAGTTTGGTGTTGTTTCATGCTTAAATAAACACACAATATGAAACCTCTTCCACTCGGGGTCTCTCAGTGACATCATGTCTGATGATGTTCAGTGGTGTGGGATCACGGAAGTTGTTGTCTACATTGTTAAACAACCACCATGTCTCCAGAACAATGCAACGTAGGAAAGTTTTATTCACACTACGTTAAGTCATGTTTGCCGACTTCCTTCTTCGCTCTCTGACATATCATCTGATGTTTTTTCGGGAAATTAAAATGATTGTTTGTGAACGTTTATTGCAGAAATGTTACATGAACTTTTCCTTTAAAGTATCTCAATGATTAGATCAGAAAAAAATGCACTGCACAGAAGATGCTCCCACATTTTTAGAGATATCAAGAGTACATTCTACTTCTATTTAATGCTCAGGAAAGTATTTTCTATTTTGATACTGAGAAATCTTGTAAAACACTTGTCTAGTTAATGAGTCTAATGAGGCGATTTAAGAAACGCCATCGACTTTGAGCCAGACAGGACAGTCTGAAAGAGACAGATAAATACAGAAAAATACATTTTCACTGACAGGGGAGTGTAAAAGTGATCACGAAGCATATCCTGCAACATATTTCAGACTTGTGCTGTGCCAGAAGGAGCAGAGGTAAATGGGGGAATTTCAAAATGTGTTGTACCTACAAATCATAGAGATAGTGGGTGCAATAGTAAATCTTGTCGATGGCGAGTTTAAAAACGTGACTCTATCTGCCCTGCAGTGGAATGCAGCGTTGTCTCTGATAAGAGCGAGGTCTTGCCATAAAACCTGAACATGCCATGAGGGCAGAGGCCTTGGAATGATTGCTGATCTAATGATACACTACACTTTTACTTTGCACATCTGCCAAAAGAGAGGGATAGATTGAGAGAGGGAGGGAAGGTATGAAACGAGAAAGACCCTGTTTAGAATGGCATTATTCAGAATCATCACTGGATTTTTCAACCTAGAATAAAATGTGTTCTGGCTGAGTTATTTTACTGTGGCTGCAAACAATTCCCACAAGATCCTCAGTTTATTTTGGAGTACATCTTGGATTCAGGTCACATGAGCGCCGCCATGAATCCCAGATGTAATTCTGGATGGGAACTTTACCTGCCATTTATAGTCAAAACTAATAAATTACAGAAAATGAATGAAATCCCTCTCTAATCTGGAATAATAATGAATTGAGGGCCAACAATGTGTGTCAAATGACCTATCTCCGCGTCAGCAATGGCTGCCAAGTGTAGCTTAGCAAGCACAGGTAACAGAGAGTTCAAGGATAATCTGGGGAAAGCAGAGGTCTTATAAACTCTCAGCGTGCTGTGTTTGTGATAACATTCCCAAAAGCCTTGACAAAATATCGCCTATGCTTCCAAAATCAGCCTAGAGCGATTGCAAGTAAATTGGTGTTTTTCTTTGGGCAACATTAAAGACTACAGCTCTCAGGATACTCAAAATGCAATCAAATTTGGCATGTTTGTAAAGGCTTGCAAACTGTTGTCGGATACTGTGCTGCAAGCTAATGCCTCTGCACTCACCAGACTCAAGTTCTTTCGTTGTAGCGGTGTCTGCAGTAGACTGTGGAGCCTGTGAGACCTACTGGAGAGCAACAGATTTGGGTCTGTGAATATTCCCCGAGGTCTGCTGACTCACCTGTGCGCAACATGTGGCATTCATAGTCAAATGTTTGTCTTGCTCAAAAACCCACAAGTTAACTTGAGTGAACACTGTAAATTTGGTTGCAGTTTGAGTTTACCACTAGCCAAATAATTCACACATGGTGAATGCTTTCTATGACTTCACTTGTGACCTGCTTGTCCTGAGCAATGACTTTACTGGTCTTGCTTGACTCTCACCACAGTAACTCGGGACCTGACTGAAACATGAGGGTTAAGATTTGAGACTTGCACATGTGTGACTTAATCACAACCTCTGATAGGGGCTGACTTGCATATCCAGATAAGCAGAGGATGGTGTTGGTGTTACAGCTAGGTGAGACCAAGCGAGAGAACACTGCTCAACACAACGTTTCGACATGCAAGCACGAAACCACTGGATACCTTGAACAAGTATGATAAGTAAGACTTTTCCCACAAAACCTAATATTTTTGATGAGACGTTTGATGACCATTTGCAGCCGAATGAGCGTATCTTTAATGAAATGTGGGTGAATAATTTTAGCTATCTTTCAGGCAACAGGACCAGCAAAGACTGAACCAAAACATGATCTTTTACTAACCCAAACCAAGTGTTTTTGTGCCCAAGCCTAACAAGACCAGAAGCACAGCTATGGCACAACATAAAACTGAAAACTCAACATAAAAATTAAACCTTAAAAGAAATGTCAAGTTTCAACATGTACATCGTTTGCAGAAACATACATTTCTAACATTCATTCTAGCACTTGCAGTGCTTTCTAACCGCCACAAGCTAAACATTTTGTGCAATTAGCCTGCTTCTTGGATTTATTGGTTTTGGTTGTAACAAAAAGTGATTTCCACCATGTCAGTATTTGAAAGGTTTGGGAGGAAGAGTTTTCACAGACTCCTAACGGATAAGCATTTCAACTGAAACATACTAATGCCCATTGCACCTAAAACCTCTTATTTTTCCCCAGATATGGCAACTATTGCAGTTGCTGATGAACTGCCGTTACAAAACACTTTCTTTACTCCTACCTCCAATTTAGTCAAACTGTCAGCTTTTGTGGCCACCGCAAGTAAAAGTGGAGCTATTACAAATTTCCTGCCAGTCATCTCACCGTCTTTGCGAGTTTAACCAAAACACTTTGAGTCTGCTCGCTGCCGATCTGTTTCCTGTTGATATGTACAATGTAAGTGATTAGCATGGGAATCAATGGTGCTCGGCCAGCTGAAAGCAATAACTCCGGAGCGAGTGAAAAACACTGAAGGGACCGAATCATTTTGTGGCTTAATCATGCCCAACGGGAGTGTTGTTGATTATGTCAGAGCTGCTTATTCACAGACAAACACTGCTGAGTTGGAATTTTGTTGGGGCGACGCAAAGATTTATGAGGGGACTACATATCTTACACAAGCATATTTAACAGAAGAAGCGTGCACTTTGGCGGGTTGATTAGCAAGCAAAATTGGCAGGATGTCTTGAACTCAACACAGCTGGTGGCAGTTTAAGAGCCGCTCTGCTTTGTACAAACTAATCTCGAAACTCAAAACATTAAAGCAGATAGAAGGGGTTTTTCCTCAGTTTCTGCCGTCCTGACCTAGTGAATTAAGACTGAGAGCGAGTGTAACATTGGCCTGACCCTGACCCTGACGCCTCTCTAATAAAAGTCAACTGCTATCTGGCTCTCAACGAAAGCTTAGCTCAGCGATCCTTTCCACTTCCCCGTTTACAGGTACATCAACCCTGATGTGACCTTGCAGATATTTTGTGAGTAACTCTAGTTTCCATCAGGACCGGGGTCGAGAGGGGTAGAAAGGACCACATTGGTCAAAGGTCAGCCTGTTGATTTCATGCTCTTAATTTAGACTGTCACACTCATATTATGACTGGAGACAAGCAGAGAGTTAACTCAAAGGAAAGGTGTCTTTGATTCTTTTTCTTTAACAAGGCCAAGAAGTGCCTGCGACCCACCATGTGTGTAACTTTAGCTCGCAGCTATGCAAAACAATTAGATCACAAAGATTTTCGGACAAGGGACCACTGGAGAGAAGTTATCCTGAAACATTAGCCTTCACATTTAAATGCAACACTTTATGCTTTCCCCAAACCAATATGTCTTTTGAAGGTATCATGTGACATGCAGAATTTACCACCCATGTGATAGCAATGCAGAGGGAATACATGTGGTTAAATCTTTCAGGAATGAAGGGGGGAGTAAATACCGGGTGTACTTATTTTACACAAACGATATACATTTTCCGGGAGATTCGGGAACACTCCTTGAAATCAAACTGCAACAGAAGGCCATCGACTCAGTAATCGCTGTACTCCACAGGTACTTTAAATCATCTTCACATCAAAAAAGTCAACACATTCACTTTGACTTCTGTTATCTGTGGATATGTTCTCTATTTAACAAAAATACAATAGGATGTTTTACTTCAAGGATCACTTTTCTGATCTTATACAATCATTTATGCATGTTCAGGTTGTGCATCGAAACAGGCATCTGTTTGTGTTTTATTCATGGACGTTAAAGAAAGTAGAAAAGAAAATAGATTTATAGTTGAGGTTGCAGCGTAGCTATAAGGCATGAGTAAAATACAAGCCAGAGGCCACAATGTTTTCCTTCAGTCGCCACTCTCTGATACGTTGATATCGCTATGTTGGTTTTGTTCCTGAACATCATGATTAATGTTGCTCCAGAAACATTTCATTTGATATAAGTTACAATGATGGTTGTGGAACAAAATTAATTATGTTGTTCAAAGAACAATGCCAACACGGCATACACTGTGCATTTCAAAATAATCAAAGCCCACTATAGACATTATAGAAAGTGTATTGCAGATTACAGTGGCATAAACTATAAATCCAGCTGTCATTATTCTTCTTTGCCTGAAAACACTGGAATATGATCTAATGTTTTAATCATTAACATCGTCAGATTGCGCCTGATTTCTGTATTGATTTATTGAATTAAAATACCTACATCTACATGTCTAACCATCCTTTTACTTAAGTGAATCTCATATATTAATGAGATAGACAAATCTACACATCCCTAACAGTCAGACTGTCAGTAAAACAGTCATACTAGGAATCATACTAGGTCTCTAAGGGGATGACAATAAACATCACATTCGCAGCAAATAAAACTAAAATAACACTACTCAACCTGCACCTATTTTAGGTGAATGACTGTCTCCAGGGTAAATCAATAAGAGCAAAAACAACAAAATCAAGCAAAGCAGCGAGATAGGATCACATTTTAACCAGATCAGCAGCTCTCCATGGACTTAACCACCCAGCGGCTCACAGCCTTCCACTTTGGCCCACCCTGGACACTTCCTGTTGGGCCACTCCTCTCTTCTTTATTGTCAGGATTGCAGGATCCCAGCGGAGTCTGGCAAAGTTGTACTTAGCATTAGGCTGCCGAGCTTGGCTTGATTGTGGCAAAGCTTTGAGGAGTGGAGGTGGGTTTGATGTTATCAAAGGTCCTGGTTGGCCGTGGTTGGGAGGGTGTCTGGATCACGGGCAGTGGCCCTCTGTCTAATGACCCTCTGTCGGCTCGTAATTGTTGCCTTGGCTTAGGTTCAAGTCTTTGTGCATTCCAGGAGCCACAAGTCATGATCAAAGTTGTTCTTAACCTAGCAATACCTTAATCCCTGCTGTAATAAACATGGCTTGGTGACAGAGATCGCTCTGGTTTCACTGTGGATTAAAACTCCTCCAAAGCTCTAGCGTCTTTATTGATATCCCGCGTCATGCCTTTAGCCAGACAGAAGGATAGAATTTGTCCCACCTGGATCTGAGCCATGTTGGTATTGTTGGTTTGCCACTTATGTTCTAATAACCACTGATGGATACTCTGGTCAGCAGAGGGACTTCTCAGCTTTACACTGAATCCCTCTGATTGACAAGGTGAATGGAGCCATTCTTTATTTCACCTGAGATATGATAGGAATCATCTAATCTGAGTGGGATTACAGATCAAGGTGATCCTATAAGAACTTCAACAAGCTGTTTATCCATTCCAAAGATTCCTCTGATACCTGGGACAGGTATGGTGATGAAAAACAAAGGTATATAGATGAAGAGGTGTTGCTTGCTTAAGCAGATACTAATTCTTTCTTGAGTCAATGACAAATACTGTTCTTACTCATAATTCAACAGAAATAATATATTTTATTATTTCTAGTATAGTTAGTAGCAATATCTGCCATTTTCTATAAGGTGGGATGTGGTCGAGTTAATAATACAGTCAGATGTGAATGATACATATTGCAACATATACAAATAGCCAAAAAAACACCAACAGAAAAAAAACTAAAACAATGTTTTAAAATGTAATCCAAATATCAAATTCATCTATTCATTAGCCTGTCTTCACTAACCTGGAAAACCACTTCACTGAAGCAGCAAACCCATTAATGTCACAGATACCTGAAGGTTGGTTATGGTTTTTTGTTTACTACGGTGTAAGTTTGCCACGCAAGAGGTATTTCATGTCACTGCTAGTCTGTAACCTTACCCAGTCCTTACAGTGATGAAAAGGATTACTAAAAATTACTCTTGCATATCTTAATTTCTATTGTTTTTGCATTACTTTGGTGAGGATTGCCTGGACATTGAGATCTTCAAGCAGTCAAATTTGTTTTGTATCTCGAGACTACGTTAGCCATTACTAGCATAACACACCCCAACGTCCGTCAAAAGGTAGCATTTTATCGTTGGTTATTTAGGCACCAGAATATGCATTTAACATAAAAGAGAATTTCTGGTTTTGTTGTATTTTGACCATTGTTGAGTGTCCATCATGAGTCTGATAGTATTGCAGGGTCAGTGGACCACTCGTTCTAACACTACCTTGCTTCCTTCTTGACTGTGGCTTCCAGTTTACAATGCAGTTGTGTGTGAAGAAGTTACACTCATTCCAAGTGATTGCCAGTGTGTTTAAACAATGTAACCCCTCTCTCTCTTGGGTATCGTGTTGTGCCCTTGAAAAATTGACATAACCTTCAACTGCTGCAGCGGAGCTGCTTATTGGATGACAGTGGCGCATTATGTTTTACCAGGCAGCTCACAGATATAACTTTTCAGCTCTGTGAGGGTTACAGCATTGCTGAGATACAACATTCACATTCACCCCAAACCTTTTCATTTATAAATAAAGTTTGAAACAATATCTTTCCTGCATGTGATTATCTGACTCCGTAAAAAAGACTCAACAATCACAAATCTTTCAGGACTTGAGCCTGTTTTCTGTAGAAGCCCAATAGATTTTCCTTCCCCACAATGTAAACATGTTATTGTGGCAGACAGTTCCTCAGCAAACACATGCTCACTCACTGGCTTATCTGACGTGATTGACAGTGGTGGTGTGAGCACAGGCGGCAATTTACGGCTTTAAATGTCACACAAATATGCCTCAATACTCGGAGTGTCGCCACAGTGTTTCTCTGTGGAATATGTGGTCGTTCTTTGTCCCATAAACTAAAATTTGCTATTGTAAACATCATTTTTATGTGTCCCATGACATATAATGTACCTCTGGTAAAGATTGTAGATTGTCAAACAATTTCCCAAACTTGTATTTATTAAGAGCATGTGAACAGCAGTGTAAGCAATAACAGAGACGGATCAGATCAGATCAGATCAGATCAGACAGACAGACAGACAGACAGACAGACAGACAGACAGAACACTGTGTACATCTCCATACCAGCCACAACACCGGACACCTGTTTTCACTTACACTACATACCAGTATCCACTTGCTTGAGCCAATAAACAGTCTGAGTGAGTTACTGTACTGTAAAAAGTAAAAGTAATTGCAGGGAGCATGCTATTTTCCTTTTAGTGTTTGAGAATGTTAATCATTTTCCACTTCTCTGACTAGAGCTTTTGATTAACAATCTTCAGATGTGGAGCTTCTCACAACTTTTGTGGACATCACAATAAAAACACAGCAGGGAGAAACAAATAGTCACTTCTTTCACATTTTGCATTGACACTGCAGCACTGACGCCTGCAATCAGCTGTCATGGTGACTAAAACCACTCATCACAGAACTATTTTTAAACTTTAGCGGAAGTGAGTTCATCTCTTGCAAAACACAACACTTCTGCTTTTTTCAGGTTACATCAGGTACAGTTTGGGAGAATAATGAAATGAGTTGAGTGATTCATTCTGAGATCGACAAATGCAAACACATCGAACATCATGTGGACATCCTTCACAGCCGCGAATCTGGATGATGTAAAAAGTACAGCACTGTTCTGTCTATAGTAAATGCTTTGTTGTGCCATGTGTGTTGCTCCTCTTTCGTCTGGCATGCTGCAGAGCATTGACAGTCTGTTCAGAGCCTGAAGATCTCGGTGGGTTTTGTCCCGTCTCACGAGCCCTCTGTCACAACTTTCATCGCTTCTGAACAAAAGGCATAAACAGCAAGCCCTCTGGTATAGTCCTGTGTTTTAGTTCCTATGATTTATTATCCAGCTGCCCTCAAATATGTTCCAACTTGGCAGCGACTTCTGCTGAGGATTAGCAGCAGCCGTGGCTAACAGGCAATTGAATATTTATATACTGCTGAGCAGCGGCAAACAAACCCCCTTTTGAGGGTCAGCAGTGTGAGCTGTGAAATCGTTCTATTTATGCGCCTGTTTACACAACACTTTTAATATTTTCGCACTGAATGGATGCAAATTCTATCTCAATCATGACCCGGCTCAGGGGTTAAGTGGTAGCAAAATGCATACGCATAAAGTGCAGAGGGACAAGTCAAACAATCTGTTCTTTCAACATAAAGGGCTTTGAAATAGGGGTGGTCGCCCCTCTGGTCAAAATGGCCTCTTCAACCGGCCACAGCCAATGAGAGCAGCGAGGGCTGCATGTTGTCTGCAAACAGCGGACAGGCTTAGCAGCCGCAGTGCAGGGATCGTCCTCTGGTCCCTAACCTGAAGGTGTGCACATTAACTTTGTCTGGCTAATCCTTATGCCATAGAGAATAGAGGAGGATTAAGACTTTAACCCCTTCAGAGAGAGAGTCTTATTCTGGACCAGAAAGGGCCCTTGGCCAGCGTCTCTCTGCTGGAGCCCCTCACGGACTCATTGTCCCGTCACGAAGGCCAGCTGTCAGTGTCCTTGGGATGACGAGATGAATGAGGAGCCCTTGAGCAGTGCGTCTGCTCCCTCTGTTTATTGAGGGGGCCTCTTGCTGTGTAAATCACGACTTCAGGGCAGAGCAGGAGTTTACACTGAGAAAAAAAAATCAAAATACTTTCTTCTGTTGATGATTTGACACTTACAAAGCATAATAATTATTTGTTATTTAAATCAAGGGCAGTGCATCACCTAGAAAGTCTGCTCATTCTGCTGAACCGCAAAAGGAAACATGTTGTGAGAGAAATATAATGGCTGCTGTTCTATTTTTATTAACATAATGAGGGTTAAATGATTAATGAAGCCTTCTCTGAGGCCACATGATGTGCATTCTTAACATGTTTGCAAAACATTCAATCAAAAGGTCTTTCATCTGCTCCTCATTGCAACTCTAGCATGATTAACAGTTTCAGTGATTATGTTCAGTCACTCAAAGCAATCAAAACCATTTAACCAAAATTGTGGTCTACCAAAATGTAACATAGAGATCTTGAACTTTTCCTGTGTCCGGACCCCTACAAGGTGCCGCAGAATTCTGACTCGCCTCATTTTCTTTTCTTTTTTTGTGAATTGTTGAATAATTTCACCTCCTGTTGACTCTAAAACATATTCAAAATGTTTGTTTTGGGCTCAACTGGTCACAATGAGAAAACATGTGTAGTGATGCAGGGTTGCGAGTAGCATTCTGCGTTCACACAATATCAGCAAAATTAATGGAACTACCTCACGTTACTCCAACACACCAGATAAATAGTCTTAATTTGGATACATTGTTGTCTCTTGTTTTTGTAGCCATTTGGTAACAAGTGAAGCCTGATACAACCCAGTGGTGTGTAGTCCCTTTTTAAATATTAGATTTTATTCAGACATAGCTGCCAGCAATGGAGGCTTTTCAGTTTTTTGTCGACTCTCTCTCAAATCTTCCTATTCATTTCAACACAATCGGGAGAATACATTGGAGCTAAATGCGTCTCCTTAAAAAAAGACCTGCTTTTGTCACCATGGACTTGTCCCCCAGGTTACCTTCAATAAACTGTCGGTTTTGTCGCAGCAAAAAAACGTCTCGAGATGGTCCACCTTCCTGTGAATAACAGCCACCTTTGGGCTCCATAAAGACAGCTAGAAATCTTTGATATGTGATTTGCAATACTTACAAAACAATCCTTTCAACCTCCTGATATTAAAACCAACTAATAATCAAATAATTTGCTTCGTTTGGTACAAATGTCAACCTTGGACGTAGCTGTGGTTTGCAGAAAAGTTAACTCCTAACATTATATTCAAGAGAATGATGTGAATGCAAGATGAGGGGTCACAGACTGAAAAGGAGACAATTTTAGGGTCAGTACCAATGTAAAGGCCAAAAAAGAGCTGACTGCTAAGTGCTGGTACACCTGCGCCGTTTATGACTGACCGGGCGGGGAATGTTCAACAGTGTGTCCTCTCAGCTCGTACTGTAGGTGGTCCTCACACCTGTCTCTGCATCCAGCCACGCAGCTGCAACACAGCACTGTCACTCACTTCACACCACGTCTCAACAGCATTTCTGCATCACAGGTATTCACCCCCCCCCCCGCGCTTACATGATGTGGATCCTGCGGGGCTCCACTGAGTGATCACTGATCAAAACACGCACTCACTGATAAGGGTGCTGGGTCGCCAACGACAACTCTCTCCGCCGGGCTGCTTTCGAATCAAGGCCACTCAGCGAACCGACACAGCTAATGTCTAATGTTTCGCTTCGCTGCTGTGCAATTGGTGGTCATCCCTTCCCTTTTTTCACGTCCATTGTGCCACCTGAGACCCCGCATACAGCTGCATTACCAGACCTCCCTCAGTCACTCTCTCAGGTTCAACATGCGGACAAGAAAATACCACCAACAGGAGGATTTCTCCCAAACAGATGTCCTGAGAAATCCCTCGCAGTCACCCTACAATCATCTAAGACTGTCAAAGCTCCCATTGATGGTGTAAGCTTGAGATAACTGTAAACTGTCTGGGATTGTGGTTGGCAGTAAGGGGAGTGTCCATGTCATCTAGCTGAGTCAGCTCTTGCTAAGCGAGATGAGTGAAGGAGGATGAGTGGAAGGACGGCCCAGGACCAGCTGTTTTCCTGATGGTTACCGCAAAGGTCTGGACCCCGGGGATCATCGTCACCCATCGTGACCTGGAAGTCAGCTCTGCTGTCAACAGCTCATGGGAATGAACACGTCCATCCCTTTCATCTTGAAGTCTCGGTGACACTTGCAGCACCTTCTCATCCCAGCAGCTTTCAGGATTCAGTGTGAATCAGCAACTGTTGCCTGCGGGGCAAAGTAAGCTGATCCTGCATGTTACAGTCAGCTGAAAAGGTGTGAGATTTTAATTTGTTTTCCTCAAACTTTCTTTTCACGTACACAGTGAAATAATTCATATTTTAATTTATGACTTGATATAATAGAATGTTTACTCCCAGATGCAGTCACTCCTCATTAGGGATGTATATCGTTAGGATTTTATCGATACCGATACCGATACCGATATCGATACTCCTTATTGGTACCGATACTTATCGATACTCTTATCGATACTACAACATGTAATTTTGTGTAAAAAGACTTTACAAGATATTAAAAGATTCAACCTTCTTCTTATTACCACAAGGTAATAATAAAGCTTCAACAGAACAGAAGCTATGCAATTACAAATACTCCGGAACAGATAACCAGGACTTTTTTATCTGGCGGATGCCGGAGCACGACGCAGCAATTCAGCTGAATTTAGCACCGAGCAGGCAGGAAGTCAAGCACTGAAATAACAATATAACATCCGGTTACTTTTCAAAATAAAACACTCCGTGTTGACACCAGCATACAAATCTCAAAAAAAGA